>CM031588.1:14367583-14378451 GCA_018467065.1 Ephestia elutella
ACAAGAAAACTTACAATGCCAAGAGAACGCAATAAACAAGGAGCCAGTCACACGGTATTAATAAAATTAACTTCTTCTTAGTAATTATTCTTGTATTCAAAATGTGCCATGATTATGACTGCATTCACAGATATGCTCCCAACTAGATGTACACAATTTATTAGTTGACTAATTTTGTCATAATATAATAAAGAAATGTGTACGGGTGGAATAAAATCTGGAATAAGGTACCTAATTTTTATCCCAAAATTCCAACGAAAGCGGAGCTACGGAGTGCAACTACTGGTATATAAAATTTGTTGAATTATAGAACGCACTCATTATAAATGTCAATGTCCCAAGATTTGTCAAACGTCATGTCAAAGATTTCCCGCCATTCTTGTATCTCTTCCCTTTCTATTCGAGCAACAAGGACTTCTGCGCGTGGGACGAGTGCTCTATGATCTTCCCTCGTTGATCCTTATGTACTAAATTATTTAATTACTAGCTGTCGCCCGCGGCTTCTCATGTGAGCTTCGCTTAGATGAAAAATCTTTTTGTGTTCCAAACTGTTTCAGATGTTTCGGATTTTCGTTTTATACGTCTACAGAAAATGTTCATCAGATTAATCAAGTTTTGCTAAGGCGGCTATTTCCGTATAGGCTATAGTGTAGCTGGTCTCTTGGAGCTTTTCATCAGATGTTCCAAATCTTCAATTTTTATACGTCAGCAGAAAATGCTCATCAGGTTGAACGACTTTTGTTAGGCACCATTTCCATATTTCTTATAGTTTAGCTGTTCTGTTATGGTTCTTCATCAGGTGTTCCAGTTTTCAAAATCAATTATAGCCTAAATGTTGCCCAGGCTTAATAGCTATACAACAAAAAAAGTTTCATTCAAATCGGTTCAGTACTTTCGGAGATTAGCGTGATCATACATACAGACAAGACAAACGAAATTCCAAAAAAAATTTTTTCTTTCTATTATTCTTTTCCCTCTATCCATTTCAGTCAAAAATACTAAATGTACAGACAAAATATTTTTTAATGTTTTATTATATGTATAGATTTATGTACCAGTTTTATTAGGTATTTATTAATTATTAGGTAGGTATGCTTAAAAAACCTAAGTTATACCACTAAAAACATTTAAGCGTAAAGCTATTAAAGTTTCTAAAAAGCTTTCAAAGAAATACAGTTATATCTCTAGCAAAATACACTGGCTATCAGTGGATAGTATCCATTTGTATGTCATCTATGAGCCAAAGCTCTACTAAGATTGCAGGCTGCGATGCGCACTTACCCTTGCTTCTCTGTGCAGTGCTCGCTTGCTAATTTTGATATTGCCAAAACTCGACAACTATTAAGAAGTATGTTGTAGACTCAAGCGATTTATTATTCATCTCAGTTTAATTTTTTTATCTAAAAAGACTCTTGTTCTACTTTTAAATAAATTCTTTATATTTAATTTTAAGAAAATTCAATGTATTCGATCTCTTCCAGTCTTTGATACGACACGATGACTTCATTAGAAACATTATAGAAGGAAAAGTAAAAAGGACACAACCCAGGAAGACCAAGACGAGGGCTACATGAGGCAAATAAAGGGAAAAAAGTGACGTCGTCGCCGGTCGTATCAAGAAGTAAAACAGTTGGCAATGGAGAGAGAACAATGGAAGGAACTCCACCGATAAGAGCCTCGCTCTTAATATACCAGGGTTGATGATGACGATATTAATAAACCTGTCTTTTTTAAAAATCCTGTTTAACTTTTAGTGACCCTGAAAAGAATACCATCTCGTCATTGCCCAAGCCAGGAGTAATGCTTTGCAGAGCTGGCTCCAAGCGCCGCAAAATGCCGACATATAATACGTCGAAAGCTGACCACAACCTCACTGAAATTAACGGAATTAACGCTATTTTCCTCTTTGGAGTTAGAAATTATTACATTAATGTTAGAGGCTATAGCTGGCACTTTTTTTGTGCCGCCTGATGTATGAAATGAATAATGTTTTGCTGAAATGGTTTTACAAGAGCTTTTGTCTGGATATTAGTTGGTGTGGAAGATGTGGTATTGGGTTATTAGGGGCGGTTTTCAACGGTGACCAATTTGTTGTTTTTAATTGCTGGTATTCAGCAGCGATTTAGCATAGAAGATTTCAAATCTTCTATTCGCTGCTGTCTATATCTTTATCATAATGGTAATAAGTTATGTTACAGGTAATCCAAATAAAATTTATTTTGGAATCGCAAAATCTTATTGTGATCTATCCTTGTCCAATTTGCAATTTAGTGAGCCATTTTAGTTTTTCGACTTAACTCAAGCTTAATGCAGCTAGAGTCTGAATATTGGTGACAATTTGTTATGCAATTTGCAAAACTAAAATCTTATGTGAACAATTATCTTGCTTGAATGCTTTATCAAAACCGCTAGATGGCAACCTAGCAAGACAAGCTTGCCTTTTGAAGAACGGAAATATTTTTTTACGAACAGTCAGATTTAGCCTGCAATATACCAAACTATAATGCAGTAACTATGATTCTGAGTGAATAGTGTGATTTGAATCTACGGTCTTCTGGTTAAAAAGGTAATCAATATCTGGACCATGGAGGCAGTTACTGTTTTTACTTTAAAGACACTAATTATGTGTCTAAATAGCTGCTACCACTTGAGCGACAGATAATAATGAACCTTAAGATTCTAATAACAAAATCAATTATCCAGCTCACGAATGTTTCAGAATCCTCAACGATAATATTAATCTGTGACCGGGTCAACGATGCACAAATTGTACACTTGAAAAAGACCAATTCAGCGATTTAGCGCTCTCCACAAGCTTGAGATAACGACGTGTGTTGGCCCACTGAAGCGCTCCAGCGCTGACTTGCCATCTCCTCAAAACTAGATCAATTAGTGGTTATTCCACTTGGCTTTCATATTTTCGTATTCGAAATGTTACTAGATTTTCAAATTTCTGCATCGTTGAACGAGGCGAATCTGAATGAAAAAGATAGGTTAGGTTTTCAGCCACGTTTCAAAAAGTATCTGTAAATAAAATTAACACACATATACTACAGGCATTATTAGACATACTATAAGACTGTGTTATCTTAATTGTGCAGAGCAACTACGCTCTGCTGCCAGAAAATGTAATGGCAGAGAATCCGGACAAACGAAGCGGCAGGAAGAATTCTGTACCGGAACTTTACCGGGAAAAAATCTACCGGTAAAATTAAGTACCGGGAAAAAATCTCCACGCGACACCACGCTTGTCCGACTAGAATCTAACTTAAGCTATACGCAGTCTGCTACCACCGTAGCTTATGAAGGGAGCTACAGGGCCCTATATGATAACCTAACCTATAAATTAAATACAATTGAACACTTACCAAATTAAATCTTCTTTCTCTTCGGATCCAAACTTGAGTGTCTTCGGGAATGGGGAATTCCTAATCACCCTACCTAACCCTTGAGATCTCAATTCCCCAGGACAACTAAATAGATTTCTTCCCGTAGTTTCACTCGGGAACAGCCAGATGTGAACAGCCAGCCACGTTTCACCTCTCACAAGAAAAAGTCACAATAACAGAGTTTTTAACAAACACAAATTCAATAGTTATTTAACAAACAGGAGAATTCACGAAATTCTATCACTCAAACTAAACAACAAGCAAAAGACGCCGAGACCGCTATTCCGCGCGTATTAAAATCAAACCGATATCGCCCTGGACAATGCAATGGCGGACTACACGATGCATTCCACGCTAGCAGTGTGAAAACCCCGAACGCCCTCTGGCGGCAGCAATGCGAAACGCCTGCGTTTAGTTTTACCCAATATATTACAAACATCCCCCCGTCCCGGTCTGAGAAGCAGACCAAGAAGGCTTACTCTACGGGAAGGCGGGCGAGAGAGGTCACACCTCTCCTTAAAATCGAACCGTCGACCAACACCTCAGCCACACGCGGAGTGCCATCTCCGCCAAGAATCAAACGTAATATGCGAGCTCGTCGCCAAAGCAATGAGGCAAATTTGCCTCCCCTTTTAACTAATACTAAATCACTCACTCCCTGGGAGGCTCAGTCACTGTCTGTCCACTTCACTCTTTGCTGCAGCAAATGCAAATATTCAAGCTGACCAGCGACGCCAAAAGTCCTGGCTCATTTGCTGCAACTTGTTTGAAAACGCGGACAACCGATATACGCGTTCATCCTTCCACGGGTATTCGGGCAGGTAGCATTCAACGGCCCTCCCACCAAAAAATGACCAGGGGTGAGAGCTTCCAAGTCATTTGGATCTGGAGATAGCGGACAGAGAGGACGAGAGTTGAGGACCGCCTCAACTTTACAAAACACTGTGGCCAGCTCTTCAAAAGTGAGAGCCGTTTCTCCGATAATGCGGCGGAGGTGGGTCTTTGCGGATTTCACAGCCGCTTCAAAAATCCCTCCCCAATGGGGGCAACTTGGGGGACTAAACTTCCAGGTTATTCCCCTTTGGGCGAACGAATTTTGACTAAACTAGTACAATTTTTATCAATAAACACAGAAACATCCTTAAGATAATTTACAGTTCCTTTATAGTTTGTGCCATTGTCAGACCTAATAAGGGAAGGTAGACCTCGACGCGAAACAAAGCGATCCACCGCGGCGACGAAGGCCTCCGTAGTCAGAGCCGAGACCACCTCCAAATGGACAGCCTTGGTGGCCAAACAAACAAATACACACAAATAGCCCTTCACAATACGGGCATTACGAAAGGGAGAAGCCTTGATCGAAAAGGGACCGGCAAAATCGGTTCCAACGCCGTCAAACGGTCTCGAAGGTCGGATTCGATCAGCGGGCAAATCATTCCAGCCATCTGTGGTTGCATCGTGGATGCCTTCAACCTATAACATGCAATACATCGAAACAGGACACTACGGATTGCTCTTCGGGCAGACAAAATCCAAAACTCGCGTTGCAAAATAGCCAACAAAGCATTGCACCCAGCATGGGCGTTCCGAATGTGTCGATCAGACACCAAAAGCTGCACCAAGGGTCCGCCCTTGGGCAACAACAGAGGATGGCGAGGCTCATATGGAAGATCCGCCTTCCGGAGCCTGCCTCCAACCCGAAGAAGCCCATCCGAGTCGATGTACGGGTTCAAACGAGCGACCGCGCCCTTCAACTTAGCGCGTGAGTCGCGCAAGATACGAAGCTCTGACTCAAACCGTCCGGTCTGCACGACACGGACCCAATGCAACAATGCGCTCCGGCGCTCTTCTGCACCTGCAATCGGCTCCAACCGCTTTGCCATGTGGGTTTCCTGGGCATTGCCATGTATGGAAACGGCTTAATCCAACTGGTAACACCCAGAAGCTTATCCAAGCTGCTATACCGAGCAAGTAGCCAATCCGGCTCCGACGTCGTCTCAGAGACTACAGCATGTACACGGAGCCCAGTCAAACTCAAAGAAGTAACATCTGTCTGACAGACAGGCCAAGATGTTTCTGATCCCATCAGCCACTCTGGACCCCACCAGAGCGGGTGTGACACCAATTCTGGAAAGCCGTACAACCTCGGGAAGCTACAGTCCGCTGGGTTAAGCTCTCCCGGCACATGTCTCCATGTTATATCAATCTCCAATATTTTGAATTTGGGAAACCCTGTTTCCAACAAAAACTCTCCAAGGTATAAAAATGGGGCCGCGCGCAACCATGCAAGCGCGACCTGGCTATCCGACCAGGCGGAAGATGTCCCGTATCTCGACCGTGTAAGCCGCCAGCTCACTGGCAACGTGATGCAACAATTTAGAGAGAAGGTGAGCTCCACTCAACTCAAGCTTGGGAATAGTCAGCCTAGTCCTGATGGGGGCGACCTTGCTCTTCCCTAACAAAAGCGAGACATTGACCCGGCCATCGGCGTCAACTGTCCGCATATAGACTGACGCGGCGTAGCCTCGCTCCGACGCGTCACAAAAGCCATGCAGGCTGGCTCGATATTTCCCGGGGGGGCAATATTCGACGAGGCAAGGCAATCCGATTGACTTCCTTAATCGATGAAAACAACTCGAGCCCATCATCCAATGGAGGACCAAACAGCGGCTCGTCCCACGAGACGCCCAAAGTCCAAAGTCTCTGAAGAAGACACTTTGCAGAGAATATCACTGGACTGATCCAACCGCTTGGATCAAACATACGGGCTATTACAGACAACACCGTTCTCTTAGTCCAGACCTTTGGTATTTCCAAGTCCACTTGGAATGTAAAAATATCCGGTTAGCGGCTGGTACTGCATGCCCAGCACCGCTATCCTGTTGGGATCATCCACATCCTCAAACAGGTGAGGGTTCTGTTGGTGATCCTCCGGGATCCCTTCTAGAAACTTTAGGCTCATTAGACAACCACTTACGTAGCTCGTAGCCACCTGTCTTCAATATTTCAATCGAATTCATCTCCGCAGTAGGAGGGCCTCCTCAATACTTTGGGCTCCGGTGCACACGTCATCAACATACAAGTCACGTGACAGCACGGAAGCCCCACGGGGAAAGCGGATCCGTTCCCGCTCTGCCAATTCAAGCAATGATCTGATGGCGATATAGGGACTAGATTTCAAACCATACGTGTTTGTGTTGAGTTCATACACCGTCACAGGATCCTCAGGGCGCTCACGCCAGAGTATCAACTGGCATCGCCTGTCCTCAGGATGTATGACTTGTCTGGCGTTATGAACATCATCCGGATGTCCGCACCAAAAAAACCACTTGATGTCTTCTAAAGTTCAAGATGATGTCAATTATGTCCCTATGCAATTTGGGACCCGAATGCAAACACAGATTCAACGAAACCCCGTTCGAAGTGGGTGCGGACCCATCGAAGACGGTCCTCAATTTGCCTGTTGAGGCCTTCACCACCGCGTGGTGGGGCAAAAAAGAATGCTCAGTTGAGCTCCAATCAACTCGAGCCGGAGACATGTGACCCAAATCCTCGTCCTCGCGCATAAATTCAATATATTTATCGCGAAGTACGTGGTCACGCTGCATACGTCGCTCCATGGACAGCAGTCGTTTCTCCGCAAGCGCCCTACTTTGCCCTAGGCTAGGACCGAGAGGCAACAAAAGGAGTAACCTAGTTACAAACCGACCGGAGGGCAACCTCTCCGTGGTTGATCGAAAAAGGGCTTCGCACTCAGCGTGTTCCGGATCCATCCTGGAACTCATAGGTGGCTCCTCCACCTCCCAAAACCTTTGCATGGTCTTGGCCAAGGACGCAGATGCGACAACCGGTGGCTCCTCCGCGGTGCCATTATCAAACACAGGGCCCATCAGGGCAAAACCAAAAATCGTAGACACTGCCATCAGTGAAGACGAACCCAGAGCCTTCTGTGTACCCAACAAAATCCAACCCAATACGTCCGAGCCCAGGAGCAAGTCCACTGGGCCGGGATGAAAGACAAAGGGGTCGGCGAAATCCAGACCCGAAACCAAAGACAACACACCCGGCGGTATGTCTGTCGAGGGGTGCCAACCCGCAATGGTATCCATTACCATAGCCGAAGTCGTGATCCTCATTGTGGAGGACTTCAGCGAAGAAAAGGTGACAAGTGTCTGGCCCGTCAGACACTTCACTTGTATGCCACCAACTCCAAGAAGTGGCACAGGCGAGTCTTCCACGACTACACCTAACTGGTGTGCCACTCGAGTGGTAACCAAACATAGCTTTGAGCCCCTGAGTCCAACAGAGCTCTCAAATTAATGGCTTCCCCCTACGACCCCATACGCGGACCACCGCGGTAGGGAGCAGAACCGTCCGCGGCTCTGTCCCAGCAAAGGAGCAAGCTAGTTACGGGCTCCCCACTCTCTTTCCAAACCAGGGGCGCGCCACTGACCCGGATAATATGGCGGGCGAGTGCATCCCCATCTGAGGGGGGGGCATAACCCGGCGGCCCGGCCATACATATGGTACGGCGGGGTGGTACTCCAGCCGTGGGGTACTCGATGCAGCGGCAGCAGAGAAAACCGGCTGCGGCTGCATGTGTTGGGTAGTGGTAACCCGCGTGGAGGGGGTGTCCCCACTCTCACGTCCGATCTGGGGCCCCCGCCCATGGGGGCCCTATCCGGGGCTCTGGCCAGCCACATACCGGCCGGCAGCCTTGGGGCGCGTGGTCCCGGTCCGCCAAGACCCGCGCAGGTACGCGACCCCTCCCGGGAGGGGGGTGCGACGAGCGAAGCCGCGTCCTCCGTCCGGTGGTGGAGGGCTTCGCGCAGGAGCGCCCCCGCCTATAAGGGGACCCCCCTGCCTCAACATCCGGGTGCCATCCCCGTTGCGGTTCATGCAAAGCATCGCGTGGTGCCGCCCACGGCATGCACTGCATGGTATGGCACTGGGGACGGTCACGCGCATAGTGACCGCCCAAACAATAAAAGCCAAAAGTTCATGCCGCTTTGCCATGTGCGGCGCCTATCTTGTACTGGCAGTTCCCGCCAGTCCCTGCATTGCAGCAGGCTGTGGCCCATCCGGCCACATTGCAGGCAGTCCGCGTCCCCCGCGACTGCTGCCGTGTGTGCAACCCGCACACCAGCTCCACGCGGTGGCGGTTGCCGTCCCTGTGGGGGCTTCCCTCGCCATGAGGGTTCCAAGGGCCTACGTTCAGGCGCTCTGGATGGCGCTGAGTCCGTCATGGTATTCTCAGCCGCCCGTGCCTCAAACTCCAAAAACTTCACCAAGTCAGTGAATGTTGGTAGGGTGGTGCTATCCCGTTCCGCATTCTCGCGCTCAAACCGCGAGCGGATGTCATTGGGCAATTTGCCCAATACAATGTGCACCAACAAAAAAGACCATTGGTCCACCGGCAGCCCCAGTGTGCGGAGCGCGTTACAGGCCACTGTAACGGGCGTGAGCAACTGCAGGCGCAACTGTGCCCTGTTGGCCACCTTAGGCAGGGCCATCAACTGTGCGGCGTGCGCATCCGCTAACAAACGTAAGTTTTGGTAGCGGGAGTTCAATAACTCCCAAGCCGTATCGTACTGGTCGTCCTCCACCCGGAGGTGCTGGATGAGCGACCGCGCTTCACCCTCAAGAGTGGAGAGGAGGTAGGCCATCTTCCGCAGGCCTTCGACAAACTTCTGTCGTGCTGCGACCAGGGACTCAAACATATTTTTATATGCTACCCACTCCTCCATCCTACCCCCAAAGTGGGACAGCTGAAGGGTGGGGAGCCGACCAGTAACCGCTGGTCCTTCCTGTCTAACAGGTGTGCGAGGGGCTGGTCCGCCAGCCTGTCTCGCCCTTATTGCGGTCACCGCCTCCGAGATATCATCGTGCAGACTCAGGATCTGGTCCATGTCCGCCATGTGACCTGCGTAGGCCTCCGGGGTAAGATCGGCTTCGGTAAGCGCCGCCATGGCCGCTTCCGCGCTAATCAATCGTGAGTGGAGGTGATCCGCTCTTAGCAGTATGGCGCTCCCTCCTGTCCTTCTGGGACAGGAGTCCTCCGGCCGTCACAAACCATCCTCAATTCGTTGGCGAGTGTCGCCCTAGCATTGAGGCCTTTCGCCATCGCGTCAAGTCACAAACAAAAAATAACGCAAAAGGTAAATAAAAAACAACAAAATCAAACAACTACACGAAGAACCGCGGTAGGTATGAGAAGTGGCAGCTGTAAACCCGGAACGCACGGTACAAACCGCAAACAAATACAAAAAAGGTTACAAACACTCTTATACAAACAAACTAAGAAAAATCTAACAATTTTTACAAACAATTAATTATTTTTTACAAACGAACAAATAGAGGGTAGATAAACTACGCTCTGCTACCAGAAAATGTGCAGAGCAACTACGCTCTGCTGCCAGAAAATGTGGCAGAGAGAATCCGGACAAACGAAGCGGCGGGAAGAATTCTGTATCGGAACTTTACCGGGAAAAAATCTACCGGTAAAATTAAGTACCGGGAAAAAATCTCCACGCGACACCACGCTTGTCCGACTAGAATCTAACTTAAGCTATACGCAGTCTGCTACCACCGTAGCTTATGAAGGGAGCTACAGGGCCCTATATGATAACCTAACCTATAAATTAAATACAATTGAACACTTACCAAATTAAATCTTCTTTCTCTTCGGATCCAAACTTGAGTGTCTTCGGGAAGGGGGAATTCCTAATCACCCTACCTAACCCTTGAGATCTCAATTCCCCATAACAACTAAATAGATTTCTTCCCGTAGTTTCCCTCGGGAACAGCCAGATGTGAACAGCCAGCCACGTTTCACCTCTCACAAGAAAAAGTCACAATAACAGAGTTTTTCACAAACACAAATTCAATGGTTATTTAACAAACAGGAAATTCACAATTATCACTCAAACTAAACAACAAGCAAAAGACGCGAGACCGCTCCGCGTGGTAAAATCAAACCGATATCGCCTGGACAATGCAGTGGCGGACTACACGATGCCATTCCACGCTAGCAGTGTAGAAGCCCCGAACGCCCTCAGCGGCAGCAATGCGAAACGCCTGCGTTTAGTTTTACCCAATATATTACAAACATCAATACTGCGTTAAAATTAAACACACGAAATTATTTTTTTAAATTATTTTACAGTTACAAATACACATATAAAATAGGACATCATAAATAGCAAAAATGAATTGCAAGTAGCTAACCTCAAACAGGATTTTTTAGAAAAAACTAAAATTTTTGGTCAATTTGCTTCTTTTCACCTTAAATTAGTTGAGTAAAGTTGTAATTTTTCTATGACTAAAACTGTAGTATGATCAACCTTATTGTGAAATTCTGTAAGTATGACCTCAAATGTCACATTGACATACAACGTGACACTGTAATACAAAAACATTATCCCCTTTTCTATAATTTTCATAAGCGTAGGCAGAAAATTCCGTAGCCAGATTTACGGC
>CM031588.1:14378551-14460164 GCA_018467065.1 Ephestia elutella
AATACTGCGCTAAAATTAAACACACGAAATTATTTTACAGTTACAAATACACATATAAAATAGGACATCATAAATAGCAAAAATGAATTGCAAGTAGCTAAGCCTCAAACAAGATTTGTTTTTAAAAACTTAAATTTTTGTCAATTTGCTTCTTTTGATCTTAAATTAGTTGAGTAAAGTTATAATTTTTCTATGACTAAAACTGTAGTACAGTCAACTTATATTAATTCTGTGGTATAGTGTCAAATGTCACATTGACATACCTGACATTGACACTATAATACAAAAACATTATCCTTTTCTATAATTTTCATAAGCATAAGCAGAAAATTCCATCGTAGATTTTACGGCCCTTCCTTAGAGCTTATACGCCATTTGCATACAGAATCATATGTAAATAGGCTGTAGGCACCCTAAAAGCCTATCCCTAGCTCTTCATTAATCTGCCGTATCACTAACATTTGCTTCATCGGAATATTCCTTTGACATTTTGATGGATAGTTTTGCTGAATGAGATCTCTTGGCGTCTAATACTTGGCGTCTACGAGTATTTATATGAGTTGTATTCATTTGTGATGTGACTGAATATGTGTAGGTATTATTTATGTTTTTGTTAGGTTTCGCTTTTCACACAATTTTTGGGCTAAGAAATTTACACTTTTTTTTAAATAAAAGATGGGGTTGCTTTTGACCATAATCTTGCCCGAGGACAGACGTTTTGTTAGATTTCGATTTAAAAAAAAAATTAGGCTGAGATTGTTTTCAAAAAAATATGCTTATGATAAGTCGGCATATAACTATACTTTGTTCTAAATTTGATGAAACCATTCTTCAAAACGATTCGTGGATTTTATGTTTTGTCCATAAAACGTCAAAAGTAAATCTAAACGTTCCTCTACAGTCACATGTAGCAGCATATAGGTACACAATCCAAAAATATATCAAAGTCGAAAAAGAACGATAACCATAAGCACATCTATACATATAATAAAACAGTAAAAATATTTTGTCTGTACATTTAATATTTTTGACTGAAATGGATAGAGGGAGACCTAAAAAGAACAATAGAAAGCAAAAAAATTTTTTTGGAATTTCTTGTCTGTCTGTCTGTCTGTCTGTCTGTCTGTCTGTCTGTCTGTCTGTCTGTCTGTCTGTATGTATGTACGCGTTTCACGCAAAAACTACTGGACGGATTTGAATGAAACTTTTTTTGCTGTATAGCTATTAAGCCTGGGCAACATATAGGCTATAATTTATATTGAAAACTGGAACACCTGATGAAGAACCATAACGGAACAGCTAAACTATAAGTAATATGGAAATGGTGCCTTAACAAAAATCGTTCAACCTGATGAGCATTTTCTGCCGACGTATAAAAATTGAAGATCTGGAACATCTGATGAAAAGCTCCAAGAGACCAGCTACACCATAACATATATGGAAATGGCGCCTTAGCAAAAATCGTTCAACCTGATGAGCATTTTCTGCTGACGTATAAAAATTGAAGATCTGGAACATCTGATGAAAAGCTCCAAGAGAGATTTTTCATCTAAGCGAAACTCACGCGGGCGAAGCCGCGGGCGACAGCTAGTAATTAATATAAGTATGCCATAAGTGAAGGTGCCACTTATCCCATGGGACTACTAAGACGAAATCGTCTTAGTTGTCCCATTATGGGATAACTCAATGGAACTAGTGGAATAGACATGAAAATGGTCATCAACGAGATTCAAATAAAAAACAATTGACATTGACATTATCAGATAAGTGTCAATTACTTATCAATTACTCGATCAGCTTCAAAACATCAGTACAATTTTCTATTCCCTTTGCCAGGCGCCCGCGTCGCGAATCGGAATAATTTATCCGTAAGATTTCCCCACGGCTTCCAAGACAAACGGAATACTTGGTTTGTTCGCAAGGACATTTCTAAAATGTCGCGCGAACTTGAAAGTGCTATCGTCTTGATGTTTCAAGTAAATAAACAAAGAAGTTGAAAGTATCCCTGACGTTATTAATAAAGCTGGTATTGTAATTTGGAACATGTATAAATTCTACCTGCGCCCTGGCTATCCTATCCTTTCTTGAGAATTTTGGGATTAGTACCCTGTGCTATTTTAGGCTTTATTATAACTATCAAATTTCTTTTAAATTAGTAGATTTTGCGATATTGAGTATCGAACATCCATCCATAATTGAAGGTACGCATTAATATATAAAACGATTATATCCTAACTAATATTATAAATGCGAAAGTGAGTTTGTTTGTTTGTTTTTTTGTTTGTTACCTCTTCACGCTTCATCTACTGAACCAATCTTCCTGAAATTTTGTATACACATAGTTAGAAGTGCGGAGAAGGACATATGGTACCTTTCATCCCGGGAAAAGACACGGTTCCCGTGGGAAATTCACGCGGGCGAAGCCGCGGGCGAAAGCTAGTCATAAATATTTATGGCACTATATTGAACTAAACGTAAACCTAATTCACCTAGGTTAGCCTAGGTGATGAAATTTACCCCCCCGAACGGGTTCCAATCTTGTAGCGATGGGGGGGCTCAGTACCAGCGGGAAGCGGGACCGCTGGGAAGCTAATAGGAACCCATGGCCTGGGAGTGACGACCCCGGGCCGGGAAGAGGCCGCTGTCAGTGGCCTGGCTGTGAGAGTAGGGGGCCACACACTCCCTACCCTCACAGCCGTGGTAGGGGTCGCGGGGGAAGAGGAGTGCCGGTATTGCGGTGCGCCATTCTCCCTATCCTCCGCAACCGAGCGTGGCCGTGGCGCTGGGCACGGTGTCGGTGGGGCCGCAGGGGAAGAGGCGTGTCGGTATTGCGGTGCGCCGCTCTCCCTGTCCTCTGCGGCCGACGTGTGGTGGTCCTGTCTCGGTCACAGTGGATAGGGACAACCTATCTCCTGTGGCTGAGATGAGGTAGGGCCTGACCTTGTCAGGTCCCAAAAAATTGAGGGCTGGTTGGGTGGCGGAAACGGGATTCCGTCGCCTGGCTTAACGGCCCTCGGGTGGAAAGGCGCATCTGTGTCAAGTGCTCCTTTACCCTAGCGGGAAATTTTGGCGGCTATCCCGCTGGCCGCTCCGACCCTCTCGCTGGAGAGGTGGTTCGAGAGCGAGCCGTGCTGGGGCCGCCGTGGTAGCGGCCACCGCGCCAGGGCTGTGGAGCGTGAGAAGCACACGGTCCTGGCATTTATGCGGTAGGGGTTGACACCGTGTGGTTTTAGTGGGTTCGAGTCCCACATATCTTTCCGGCTTCCCGTGCCTGGATTGATGAGACGAGGGTCTTTCCATACGAAAAAAAAAAAAAAAGGTGATGAAATTTAATTTAACTCATCTAGGTGAGTTAAATTATCGAGAAGTGAAGTGGTACGCGAAGGCATTTTCGCCTCGCTTAAATTCATTTTTAGTAAACTCTAAACACTAAGCACTTGGTACATAAGTGCGAGACAAAAATATCACGCCCATCGGTTAACTATTGAGGAGTTCCCTCGATGCAGCCCATCTAAAGTGCAATATTAGTTCAGAAGGTCGTCTCCCAAGTGCCTTACGTGCTGGACGTGACACGTGAAACCACGTGATTTGTGCTTGTGTGTATTCCTACCGAATACACACAAGCACAAAACCGCATCCAACCTCAACTCACGGGTCGATTAGACAGTTACACACCACTCCGAACGATCGTCGATCATCCAATCACAGGAATCTCAGAAAATTTTACACACACAACTGCATTTTTCGACAGCTTGTCATTTGCTTTTGACAACGAAAGATACGGAAAAGCGAGCACTTTCAATGATATTTTTCCGTCAGCTCAAGATAGCGCGGAGCAACTACGTGCAGCAAACGAACCTTCATTCTTGGCCTATGATTGGTTGTTTCAATTACTAAATTGAAAAATATTGTATGTAATCGAGAACAGCCAACTAATACGTCACGTCTAATATGTTTATATCATTGAGTTAGGTACGTTATTAGACGTTATAGAATATCTATTTTTGGATTTTTGAGCATCTGATTTCTATATGAGAGTACTTTATATAGAATATCAATAAATAAAGGCATTGTTCTCAAGCTTTTGTCAATCTAGTAGCACTTTCTAGCGCCTGACTATAATAATGCGTGGAGAAAGTACATAATTTAAATAAAATAGCCTATAGTGCCTAACAAGTGGCTGATCCATAATCTTGATCACTACACAGAAAGAATATAATAAATCAAATATTATCGTAGGAAAGGCTTACGTGCATTTGCTTTCAATGCACAATATTTTGTACTTTTATCATAGTTACATAGTAGGTTTCTTAAACAAATAACAAGTCATATTTTACATATATTTATTTATTAAAAACATGATGTATATATACAGTAAATAGGTATAAGTGTATACATCTCTTGTTACGCAGAATAGTCAAAGCCTTTTCCTTCTCTTTTTAGACCATAATTAGGAGATAAATCAGTTCTTGAATCTTGTAATTTTATGAATCAAGCAATGGTTTAATGTTACATCGAGCTTTTGATTCCATCTGTGCATTCCACCTTGAAATAGAGCTATATTTGTTTATTTTTATCTTTTATAAATGTACTAGGTAAAATGTAGGTAAATAACCAATTACATTAACATATTTTGCTACTTGAAAATGTTTTGGGTTAAATGTATTTTATGACATATTATCAAGCTTGGATATATTTTATTTTAGAGTATTTTATGTCTGTGGTCAAATCACGTTAGTCAAATGTGGCAACCTCTTTAAAAAAATTACCAAGCATTACAAATGAAATAAGTTGTAGGTTTGTCAATTTTGTCCAGAGAATATACTAATCCAATACTACGTACCTTCCTAAATCCTAACTAATCCTAATCCTATCCTAACTGATATTATAAATGCGAAAGTGAGTTTGTTTGTTAATTATTTGTTTGTTTGTTACCTCTTCACGCTTTATCTACTGAACCAATCTTCCTGAAATATCGCATAGGTACACATAGTTCGAAAATCTAAGAAGGATATATGGTACCTTTCGTTCCGGGAAAAAGCACTGTTCCCGTGGGAAATCACGCGGGCGAAGCGGCGTACAAAAGCTAGTATATAATATAATTCAAATAAATATTACTTGCTTTTTTTGGCATTTATAATTTACTAGCTTTTGCCCGCGGCTTCGCCTGCGTGAATTTCCCACGGGAACAGTGCTCCCAGGATGAAAGGTACCATGTCTTTCTGGTCCTACCGGTCTTCTAACTATATGTATGCGAAGTTTCAGGAAAATTGGTCAGGTAAATAAAGCGTAAAGAGGTAACAAACAAATAAACAAATTAACTTTCGCATTTATAATATTAGTTAAAAGTTAGATAAGCTAGTTAGAAAAAAAAAACTGTTAGAGTACATAGAATGCAAAATTCAATAAAAGTGTTACCGGGCAGCAGCGAAAAATGTTTATAAAAAATTGGATTTATATTTTTCGGACTTGGGGACATTTATACAATAATTTTGCGCTTTTCCTGAAATTTAGGGTAAACATCATTGTGTCTTCCTTGAAAATTTAATGTATTTTTTTGTAGATGATATTTTATTTCCAGCCATGAATATTTCACGAATCAAAGTCTTTAACGATAAATACCGGTTGCAATCTCTCCAAACTAGAATTTTCAATAGAGTATTTTCTTTTTACAAAAAGCAGACAACCATAAACTTATTATACCGGTAGCACCACAGAAACAATTTTTTTTTATATATATTTCTGTGGGTAGCACAGACTTAAATTATTAAATAAAGAGTACTTTATCTAAAAAATAAATATTTCTGTGACCGCTAGGTATTTTATAACTAATATATAAATATTACTGGTATTGTATAACTAATTATGTTACCCATGGGGGTACAATATAATAACTTTATGGATACCCGAATTCCCGCCTGCGGAAGTCCTTGTTGCTCGAAGTATAGTATCGCACATTATCTATGATATTATGTAGAAAAAAATCTGTGGTAGAAAACGCGCATAGTCATTTTGTAACTCTTCTTTTGATCTTTATGTACCTACATTGATTATATTGATTGTTATATTTATAATTGTTTGTGAAAAGCTTAAAAATTGTTGTAGATATTTTTATTTCTGTGGAGTTAGAGTTAGATACATTCTTATTCGTTCCATGGTTGATACTATACAAGGACTTTCGCGTTTAGTCTGTGTTGCTCTATGATAGATACCTATAAAATGTATAAAACTTCTTTGGTAGGAACCTACTTTATCATTTTATTTTAGTTTTCTTGACATATTTTTGATGGATTGACTCTTGACACCTTCACTGTTGCCAGCTGTTATTTACCCCTTAGTATTGAATAATAATGAGTAAGTACAATTCATAAATAGGTAACACAGAACATTTTATACAAATTGTTGTGGTATAGCGGTCAACACGGCAAACCGCGACTTTCTAGTCGCAATAAATAAAAAAATAAAAAAATGTAATTATTTTCACAAACTTTTTTTGGTAATAAAATTGTACTTGTTTTTGAAAAAAAAGCACATATTCAATATTTTATCTAATCTGAAAAAACGATGTGAGTTTAAACGAAAGATTCCTCACGATAACCCGAATCGAACATTCTCAAATCAACTCCCTCAATTTCTGGTAAATCTGAATAGGGAATCACTTAAATATACAATTTCATATTTCACTCGGCATATAAAACTATTCTCATAAAGCCATATTGCGGCAAAGATTTCATAAAGCAAAATTATAATTTAATTTTACTTGAATCATATACACAGATTACCCCGGACTTCAGGAAATGATAATGTAGGTACCTATCTTAAAATTTTAACGTATTTCTCTAAAAATTGAGCTTATCGGCAAATGCCGGTTAATTACTCATGCAATCCCTACACAGTTTGCCAATATATTTTTTTTTTGTATTGTCTATACATTCCAAATGTTTTTTATAATAGTGTGTGTGGACGGATACACACACATCTAATCATTGTATGTGTACATGGTGTGTATCCATCCATCTGTGAAACGAAGTACGTGCCTGAACTGTCAAAACCCAATGGTGGACGACCCCCAGGCGTAGCAGTTCGTGTCCTTAACAAACGCGGCTTATCCCCGATCGCTGCATTCATATGCAAACGTCGGAAATAAGCGACGCTGCACAGTGCAAACGATATCGTTTTATGCGGAAAAAATATATTAATAGTTTTCAAACCAAAAAAAATATCTTACTCGGTGTCCTAATTGAGCGACAGAACGCTGCGCGGCGCGATGCCATGCTGTGCTACTAGGCAATTAGTTCGTTGAGGCAATATTACTCAACAATGCCGCCGACAACATAGGTCACGTACATTAATTTGATAATTACGTATCGCGTCACACAGTGCTGCCTTGCCATCTAGGACAACGGGTCACTGCATTAAGTAGTTACCCAAAAACTGATGTTTTTGGGTAACTACTTAGTGCAGTAAATGAGTATGGTAGTCATGAGTAGTCGACAAAACAAATATTCTGTAAATGAAGCTATATCGGGTTGACGTCACCGGGGAAACCAAAATCCATAAATAGTGTTTCAACCTATATCCAAACTTAACTAAGTACATTATAGTACCACAACTTCATCTAGATGTGAGAGTGTGGTGTATTGTGATTAGGGATGTGCCGTTCCCGGGAACGAAGGAATATTCCCGGAAACGAAGGAAACGTTCCCGGGAACGTTCCCCAAAAATGGAAATATTGGGGAATATTGCAATTAAAATTTATAATTGCGGTTTTTATCACTTCTCATATAATAAACTAATCGAAATACATATCCTCAGATTAAAATTACAACCTTTTTTTCAAAAATCTTCAATATTCCCTACTTTACGGGAACGTTCCCGGGAATATTTCCAAATTTCCGGGGAATATTCCCGACTTATGGGGAACATTCCCTTGTTTCTGGGAACGTTCCCTAAAAAGTTGGAATTGACTTTATAGGATTACTAGCTTTTACCCGCGACTTCGCCCGCGTGAGTTTTGCTTAGATAAATAGTAGATTGTTAAGTTGGTCCCACACTGCGAATATTAACCTATAACGTAACATTTGAAGATTCGATTGTGCATATTAACATTACAATATGCCTGTGAAACTGACGAACATTCTCTGATTCGATTTTGATTTTGCCATTTTTGGAGGTTTTGATTTCAAAAGGTCCAGATTCGCAAAATGTCATTTTCACACAAGGCGCAAAAGGTCCACTTTCACAAAATGTCACTTTCGCAAAAGGTCATATTCGCAAAACTTCACTTTCGCAAATGGTCACTTTTGAAAAAGATCACTCTCGCAAAATGTCACTGCTTATGTTCATGTCGTAAAAGGTCACTTCCTCATAAAGTAACTTTTGTAAACGTGTGATCCGTTGTGATAATTATCTTATGTGGGAGTGACCTTTTGCAACAGAAACATAAATCTAAAATTTCATTTTCATTTTCACTTTCAAAATTACAAAGTTTCATACTAACTTTCCTTGCTTATTGCTATTAGGTGTGTTAGCGATTTTGAGAAAGATGCATTCTGTGAAAAAGACATCCTGCGAAAGAGACATTTTAGGACTAGAGAACATTTAGCAAAAGAGACATTTTGCGCCTGGGCCTATATTATAAATACAATAAATAAGTGCATATTTACTTTTTACTAGCTGTTGCCCGCGGCTTCGCCTGCGTGAGTTTCACTTAGATAAAAAATCTTTTTTGTTCCTAACAGTAGTAACCTAAATTCCAGTACTCAAAATTTCAGCCATTTGGTTATCCCGTGTCTCACGGGAATATATTAGGTACATGTAGTACAGTCGCGGTGTTAAAATGAATAAAAAGTGATATTTCACTCTTCAGAAAATGCTCATCAGGTTGAACGACTTTTGCTAAGGCGCCATTTCCATATTTCTTATAGGTAGCTGTTCTGTTAAGGTTCTTCATCAGGTGTTCCAGTTTTCAAAATCAATTATAGCCTATATGTTACCCAGGTTTAATAGCTATATAACAAAAAAAGATTAATTCAAATCCGTCCAGTAGTTTTTGCGTGAAACGCGTACATATATGCAGAAAAACAGACAGACATACAAAAAATTCCTAAATTTTTTTATTGCTTTATAATATTCTTTTTAAGTGTCCCTCTATCCATTTCAGTCAAAAATACTAAATGTATAGACAAAATATTCTTACTGTTTTATTATATGTATAGATTAACAGGTAAGTTTTGCAAAAAGTCACTTTTGCAAAAAGACATCTTCGCAAAAGGTCATTTTCACAAAATGTCACTTTCGCATGGTAACTTAACGTAAACGGTCACTTTTGCTAAATATTACTTTTGCCAATAGTCAATTTCGTATAAAATAACTTTTGCGAAAGATCACATTCGCACAAAGCGTTACTTTCGCAAAAGATAACTTTCGCAAAAGAAAACTTTCGCATAAGGTCATTTTTAAAAAAGCTCACTTTCGCAAAATGTTATTGATGCAAGTGTTACTTTTGTAAAAAGTCACTTTCATATAAGGTAACTTTCGCAAAAATTTACATTTGCAAAAGGTCACTTTCGGGCATTCTGCGAAGAAGACGTTACTAGAAAGAGACATTTTATGACTAGGGGACATTTTGCGAAAGAGACATTTTGCGCCTGAGCCAATTTTTTAAATACAATGATGAGGTAACTTTTTTTGTAATAGATGGGTTTGCTCTTGACCACAATCTTGCCCTAAACATGTACATCATGCTGGGTAAAAGCCTCCCCACTCTTTTTCCATCTCTGGCCTTTTCTATCCACTTTCTGTCGAATGCTTTAAGTTCATCCGACCATTTTGTCTTAGGCCTTCCTCGTTTTCTGTGCCCATCAACTGGGACCCAGGTTTTCTTAACAGCTAACATTTTTTTATTGTATTAAAGATGGGTTTGCTCTTGACCACAATTTTGCCCGCGAACATAGATAAGGTCTACAGTTTTGCGAGCTCATCCAGAAGTAGCTTATTCACTCTGGTCAGGTTGAATGTGCTCGGGAAAACGCAGGTAGAGAGCTCCATTTCTTTACTGCGCGCACGAGAAGCGCTTGTTGCTTGCTGGGGGAATATTAACCAAGAAAGGATGATAGCCCGCCGTGCATCTGGACATAGGGTAAGGTGGTATGAGCTCATGCAGCTCATGGGCACACTTTCCGAAGTAAAACCGATAGACAGACAGGCAACTTTTAGACGATGAGATTTGGCTCTGCGTTTCACCGAATCCGAAGTGGCCAAAATGTCACTTTCGCAAAAGGTCACTTTCGTATAAGGAAACTTGCGCATAAGGTCACTTCCGAAAACGATCACTGTGGATGCGAATGTGACCTTTTGCGAAAATGACATTTGGCGGAAGGGGACCGTTTGCGCAGGTGACTTTATGCAAAGGTGTCCTTTTGCGAAAGTGACATTTTGCGAAGGTGTCCTTTTGCAAAAGTTACATTTTGCGAATGTGGACCTTTTACACAAGTAATTCTTTGCAAAAGTGACATTTTGAAAATGGCATAATCAAAATCGAATCGGTGAATGTTCTTCAGTGTGGGCATATTGTAATGTAATGCGCACAATCGAATCTTGAAATGTTACAAAGCAGTGTGGGAGCAACTTAACAATGGCAAAACAATGGTAAGTAATGGTAAAATGGTGGATACTATTTATCTAAGCAAAACTCACGCGGGCGAAGTCGCGGGCAGAAGCTAGTAATCCTATAAAGTCAATTCCAGCTTTGTAAGGAACGTTCCCAGAAACAAGGGAATGTTCCCCAAAAATTGGAAACATTCCCGGGAATATTCCCCGTTTCCGTTTCCGGGAATATTCCCGGGAACGGAAATTTGGGAACGGCACATCACTAATTGTGATACAGGCCCAGCCTACTTCAGGCGCCAGTTTCCAACATGCTGCGATAACTTACCTCAAACCATTGACATAGAAAAAAATAATTCATTCTTTTAGACATATAAACTTGATATTCAAATGAAGCCCAAAAACGTACATAATAGTGTGCTTCAAATTCAAATTTTTTTACAGATTGTTCACAAATTCTATGAACCAAAACAGATATTAGGGTCCTTCACCAACATAGGCAAAAAGCATATCTTGAGTTAGTATCCCATAACACAAGTCCCGAACTTACATTGGGACTAACTCAATCTGTGTGATTTGTCCGTATATATTTATTTATTTATTTATATCTGACATACCGCTTCCTCAGCTGTCTGTGTCTCTAAGTAAAATAAAAATAAAATCTAGCTTTATGCCTCAAACTGTCTGTAACTTTTATGTTAAGTGTTTTGGAGAAAATAAATAAGATTTTTACTTTTTTCTTCCATAGGAAACCTAACAATTTAGACCCACATAATATGACTGTGCGGTTAAAACAACAATTACGTAAAATTAAAACTGTCAAGTCTCCAAGTGACATGACAAAGTCTTGTCCTACATTACCGTCCGAGCATTGTAACCGCCGCAAACTTGACAATGGACCGCCTCGAGCTCAACTTTACAAACGCATCTTTGACGTCACAATACTTGATATTTTAAACATTTAACTTCAGGGTATGAGATGATAAGGAACACAAGTCTTTGTTACTTTGTACGTGACTTTAAGGCTTTTGGGATTTTGTAGGAACTTTATACAAACTAGCCCGGGACTTTTGGAAAATTCTCTCCTAGTGCTCCCCTGCCCTCCTGGAAACTACATGCCAAATTTCAGCTTCCTACGCCCAGTAGTTTTGGATGTGCGTTGCCTGTCAGTCACTCAATCAGTCAGTATTTTATATTGATAAATGTTTTTCACGTTACGAAATGGCAACGTAGCCAGTCTTTTGGGAACGATGCCGCGGTGCAAGAAATTACTAATTGTAAGTAGGTACCTATAGTCCATCACCTGGGGGGGGTAAGGGGAGACTGGAATAACATCTATCCGGCCCTATTGTCAACCTCAACTGCGCGCGTCGAAAGACGACGGTACCTAATTAGATACCGTGGTGCTCCCTGCTAGATAACAGACGAGGCTCTGGCAACCGAGTCAATGGCGGTATAACCATTCCCTTAGGCTTCAGTGGCCTTGAGACTTAAATATCCTCAAAAAGCACTGACAGTGGAAAGCAACGGAAAACTACCACTGATTACTATCCCTAGTTTGGTCAGCTCTGACCGCTCAACATGACAGAAAGTCCAAAAAGAATGGCCCCGAGTTCCCAGCGTCCCTTAAATGGGACAGGGGTGCTAAGAATCCCTGGGAGGAAATATGATAAGAAAGGAATAAATATAGCAACATGGAACGTGAGAAGCATCCTGGGGATGCAGAAACAAGTCAACGTGGTAATGGAGATGGTTCGGCTGAATATTGACATATTGGGTGTAAGTGAAACGAAAATGTCAGGAAGCGGAAAATTAAGCATCAAGGATAAAACACTTTATTATTCAGGAAAGGATGCACCGAGTGATACGTATGGTGTAGGCATACTAGTAAGTAAACAAATAGAAAACGCTATAACTAATTTTATTTCTTTATCAAACCGTGCTATGATGCTGCAGCTTGACACTAAACCCTTTAAAATCAATATCATACAAGTTTATGCACCTACTAAAGACAAGAGCATTGATGAGATAAAAGCATTCTACTCTACACTTAGCGTCCTTTACAGTAACACCAAAAAATAAGACATTAACATTATCCTTGGTGACTTCAACGCCAAAGTGGGTAGTGGGGAAGTTCCTGGAGTGGTTGGTTCGTATGGGTTAGGTTCTAGAAATGATCGAGGAGACCTTTTAGTAGAGAAGAAAAAGGGTAGTGTTTGTGTTGATGTCCACCAGCTGAAGCAACCTGAGGTAAGGGCACGTGCACAATATTGCGTGAACGACTGGGCAGCCAAACAAGAAGGTCACAGCGATGTCCGAAGTATCTGGGATGGTCTCAAAGCCACCATGGCTACAATAAATAGTACTGTCCTTCGTCGTAGAATAGTAAAAAAGGAAGTGTGGATGACTGATAGAGTGGTAAATTTAATCGAGGAGCGAAGACAATACAAAAGTACATCTCTAACCAAGTACGCCGAACTTAGACAAATAATCCAACGAGAATGTCGCAAATTAAAAACCGAATGGTATGAGAGACGATGCAGTTACGTAGAGTCATTGTTGGCAAAGCACGACTCGTTTAATCTTCACCGAGAAATCAGAGACATGACGTCTATCCATAAAAAACAACGTCCCACTTTCCTGACAGATGCAGATAACAAGATGGTGTGAAAAAGAAATTGTGGGAGGAGTATATCTGTTAGCTGTTTTCTGATCATTCACGCCCAGCTTTACAATTAGACGACTGCCAGTCTAGTGGGCCGCCAATACTGAAATCAGAAGTCATCTATGCTCTGAAAAAGGCAAAATCAGGGAAGGCACCAGGCCCTGATAACATCCACATTGATGTGGTAAAACTGTTATAATCAGAAAACATTGATGTTCTCCTTCACATGTTTAATACCATTTATGATACCGGTGAAATCCCAAAAGACCGGCTAAACTCCATCTTCGTCACCCTACCTAAGGTGCCGAATGCAAGAAAATGCCCCGAGTTCCGCACAATAAATAAGTCTGATGAGTCACATTCTTAAACTGTTCTTAGCCATAATTCATAACCGTATTAGGCAAAGATGTGATGAGCATGTAGGTGAAAACCAATTTGGGTTTCGACCAGGTATGGGAACTAGGGAGGCACAGTTTGCACGTAACGTTCTGGTACAGAAATGCAGAGATATGCAAAAAGAAGTGTATCTTCAAAGAATTGTTGACAGAGTCGTTTTGTGTAGTAAGAGAGCGGGACTCAATATGAACGTTAAGAAGACCAAGTTCATGGTCATCTCCAGGGACTTTAAGCCGGCGTCAATCTCAGTTGGCAACCAACACCTAGAGCGAGTCCCTAAATATAGGTATCTTGGCTCATGGCTAACCGAATCATGGGAAAGTGAGACGGAGATCAGGACCCGCATAGAAATTGCCAGAGCAACCTTTGAAAAGTTAAAGAAGGTACTTTGCTGTAAACATCTATCCGTGAAGCTACGTACAAGGATGCTTCAGTGTTATGTCTGGCCTCTTGTTTTATATGGCTGTGAAGCCTGGACTTTAAAAGAAGACCTCCGAAAGAAGCTAG
Source organism: Ephestia elutella (assembly GCA_018467065.1). Taxonomy (NCBI): domain Eukaryota; kingdom Metazoa; phylum Arthropoda; class Insecta; order Lepidoptera; family Pyralidae; genus Ephestia; species Ephestia elutella. The sequence continues at coordinate 14,392,728 of CM031588.1, forward strand.
AAGCATTTGAGATGTGGTGCTATCGCAGAATGCTACGCATAAGCTGAACGGACCACATTACTAATATTGAGGTTCTCAGACGCATGAGCAAAAAGGTGGAGCTTGTTCGGACCATTAAAATAAGAAAAGTCACGTACCTTGGTCATATATTGAGAAACACGCAATACCATCTCCTTCAAACCATCATGATGGGAAAGATTGCTGGAAAGCGTAGAGTGGGAGGACGGAAGATGTCTTGGCTCAGGAACATCAGAGAGTGGACGGGAATCAAAACAGTGGAACAACTGTTTAGACTGGCTTTGAACAAGGCTAAATTTAAGGAGCTGACTGCCAACATTCAGTGATGAATAGGCACATAAAGAAGAAGACCTATAGTCCTTACTTTGAATATTTAATCTCTAGAAGGACCGCAGCAATGCAATTTACGTCCAAAAAAATATTAGCTAACTGTTAGCCTCCAACACGCGATCCGCCGCTCAGTATCCAATTTGCGGCTAAGCGATACGTACGCTTCGTCACTGATTTTCGGAAGTGAAATAGTGCGTTAAAATGTCGAGCTGCGTGATAAAAGTTTGCCGAAATTATAAAGGACGTCGAAAAACAACCCATAAAGTCAGTTACCATCAGTAAGTAATCCAAATTCTATTATATTTAAAGCAAATATTTCGTCTAAAAAAATCAATCAGTTTACAAACGCGATCTTGACAGATTTTTAATGTTGCCAGTGTTTTGTTTGCAAAATATTAGGGAAAATATAAGCTGAAATTTGGGAGACATCTGTGAATGTGCTATTTTTTTTTTATTGTACAATTCAATCATATACAGGGTGTTAGGGTAATCACTCTTATCCTTAAAACCAGAGGTTCAGTATCATGAGTGGAGTTCAAAAGCGCATTGCACCCTACACACATAGCAAGATTAAAAATAGCGGGGGCACGCGCTATTTTTTGCTAAGAATCCTAACTAATATTATAAATGCGAAAGTGAGTTTGTTTGTTTGTTGGTTTGTTACCTCTTCACGCTTTATCTATTGAACCAATCTTTCTGAAATTTTGCATACACCTTTCATCCAGGGAAAAAGCACAGTACCCGTGGGAAATTCAAGCGGGCGAAGCCGCGGGCAAAAGCTAGTTCAATCATATATCAGCCAATTGCATAAAAAAAGTACGTCATACAAACGAAATATACAAAGGAATATTTTTTTTGTCATACAAAGGAGTTTATGTTAGACAAAGGAATTCATAAAGCAGGGTTAATATTGACACTATCCATATACAAAGCCGCGGGCAAAATCTAAGAAAAATATTACAACATAATTATATACTTACTCGTGTGACTCGATGTCCCTTCCAGCTGCGTCGGGCTATACATCCTTGTATTTACACCACTCGACGCTCGAAGTTGTGACCGCTCGATCAATGATATTTTTTAAAGTGAGGGTAACCGCACCGAATAGTTTTAGTTAATTAGAATTTATGTTAATCTGTACGCGTATACCGAAAATGATATTGTTGTTCTTCTTCTTCTTCTTCTTCCGTGCCTTATCCCATTATTTGGGGTCGGCCCTCCTCGTACGTCGGCGCCAGGACGTCCTGTCCTGGGTTGTCAGAGTGTCCACTTGAGCCCGTCCCAAATCTTTGGTGACGGTTGTCATCCACGTTGCTGGCGGTCGTCCTCTGTCCCTTCTTGTTTCAGGTATGGCCATAGCTCTCCTAACCGCATGCTCTTCCCCTCTTCTCATCACATGGCCAAACCATCTCAGACGACCCTCGGCCATCTTGTCTGCTATTGGAGCGACTTTTATATCTCATATACCCGAGACACTACTTACTATACCCTCCTTTCATTGGTAGTTAGATAAAAATATCGTCACTTCACAATGACCGACCAACATTTCAAATTTGAACGTGCGTCGTGCGTCCGTCCGTTTGACACTTTAGGTAAATACATTTATTTTCAAGTTCAGAAGTTTTTATTTTTCACTAGCAAATATCATATGTGTATAGGCCCTAACGTCATTTCCTTTGTATGACGTTACACAATGTCATACAACGGAACCAAAATATGCTGTGACAAAACCTATTCTTAAAAATTAGGTTATCAATTTGTAAAATTATCTCTTTTAATTACGTTACTGTAACATTGATTAATCTATTATATAATGAAGAATTTTAATTAAGAACTATAAACTTACCGAAGTTATAACGTCATACAACCAGAATTATGTCCGATTAGAACTAATTAAATGCTACTTAAAAGCAAACCCAAATACCACGGCAATCAACTATACTTAGTTCGCAATACTACATACTGTCTAATCTCACGCTTGATAACGTTTTCTCCACTTTAGTGACCTTCTATTATTTTTATTAAAGGTTATTCAGTAATAACAATCAAATATAAATTTGAAAATAATAGATAACGAATTTCAAATTCACCAAACGAAAACACCTTTTATTTTCACCCATTTTTAATTATTTTTTTTAATCATTTATTCAACATAACACAAAAAAACACTCATACAAACATTTACCGAACTGCGGAAACGTCGCAGGGTTTATCTGTGTTCGGTGAGTCGCTATTACACTTGGGAACAACAATGGGACGCTGGTAACCCTACGCACGCACACAGAGACAGATTCTGCGAGTGTAAGACAGTGTAATGACGTTTGCTTGTGTGCGTCGCGTGCACACGAGGATAAAAATGTTGGCCTGTTTTTTGTCAGCCGATTACAAGGCGTGACTATATCTAGAGAGTATATAATCAAAGAGTCCTTATACAATTCGATGATATGTACCTATGTACTCACTCGTATCCATATGATAATATTGTATATGCGCGGAATTGTGTGTTGTTTACCCTGAAAATTACGTTTATCTATTTATAATACTATGGTTAAATCACATCTTATATATCTAATTGAGATCTGGGGTAGCGCGTCAAAAACCAGACTTTCCGAATTACAAGTTGCACAAAATAAAATCATAAAATTGTTATTTCACTATCCGTACCTTAGCTCCTGTACTACAATCTACAAAGAAACTAAACTAATGAACCTGCAACAATTGTATAGATACCACACATGCATACTCGTACGGAAAGTATTAAACAAAACCATTCACACCTCGATCATACTCACACAAACAAAACATGTTGTCAAGCGACTCACACGACGAGCTAGTTACCTTCTTTTGCCTAAAGTCCGCACAAACTATGGTAAGCGAATGTTTACGTTTGAGGGAGCACAGATTTATAATAAACTACCCTCTGATATAAAAAACATAAAATCTATTGGTTCTTTTAAAGCGAAACTCGCTCAACATATTTTAAAGTTTTAACTACATACTTACTAATATTGATTTTGTTTTTTTTCTGGTTTTACTTGTTACAAAAAATATTGTACTGTTATTTATTGACATAAACATAAGTGATCTGTTCTTTATTAAGTGTATAACATTACTGTTTTAAAATTAAGTTCTCATGTAAGTGGCTTTGTGTCTTAATGAGAATAAAGTTCTTTAAACCCAATATTCATAGGTACCTACCTATCTAAAATGTTAAGTCTCTTGGCCTGCTCAAATTTTAATATTAACTTTATTTCAAAGAGAATAATTGTTTCTGAGTTGTAGGCTTTAAGGTGAACATAATTTTTGGATGTGTGGATCTTTCTACTGAATTGATTTCGTTAAAATTAGGTAGGTACATTGTGTAAGGAGTGATTTCTTTTTTTACCCGTACAACTAAGACAAAGAAATGTAGATCAAAACCTATGAAGTCTAAGATTACGCGCTTAACTGAAAGCAATATAATAGAGTTTGCGCTAGAAAATTACCGGAGAGCTTATATCCCGGGACATAATGAAGCAACGATGTACAATAAATGATAAACACACGCTCGGGGAGATGCTTAACGTAATACGAACGAAGGGTGAGTGAGACTGACGTACAACTATTGTGTTACAGTATCTTCTATAAACATATTATTATGCACTTCATTTAATCACATACACACCATACATAATATACATACATACATAGAATCACGTCTTTATCCCTTACGGGGTAGACAGAGCCAAGAGTCGTGACTTTTTGATGGAATGGAGATTCAGATATAGTGACAGGTTGCTAGCCAATCGCCTATGATTGGAGGAATCCCCAGTTTAAAGCCCTTTCCCTCGATTGACTTTTACAATCTGCGCGGGAAGAGAAGCAGCTGGCACATTCTATGTTTTTTATTTGCTCCCAAACCAGCATGGAAGGAGAACCATACATAACAACTACCAAAAAGCAACTTTGCCGATTTCCACCGCATGCATACATGCAGGCAGTTGACATAGTTGAATGTTGAATGTTGTGTGCAGGCATTACAGAATCTATACATATAATAAAACAGTAAAAATATTTTGTCTGTACATTTAGTATTTTTGACTGAAATGGATAGAGGGACACTTAAAAAGAACAACAGAAAGCAAAAAATTTTTTTTGGAATTTCTTGTCTGTCTGTCTGCCTGTCTGTCTGCCTGTCTGTCTGTCTGTCTGTCTGTATGTATGTATGTACGCGTTTCACGCAAAAACTACTGGACGGATTTGAATGAAACTTTTTTTGTTGTATAGCTATTAAGCCTGGGCAACATATAGGCTATAATTTATTTTGAAAACTGGAACACCTGATGAAGAACCTTAACAGAACAGCAAAACTATAAGAAATATGGAAATGGTGCCTTAACAAAAGTCGTTCAACCTGATGAGCATTTTCTGATGACGTATAAAAATTGAAGATCTGGAACATCTGATGAAGAACTGCAAGAGACCAGCTACACTATAACATATATGGAAATGACGCCTTATTAAAAGTCGTTCAACCTGATGAGCATTTTCTGCTGACGTATAAAAATTGAAGATCTGGAACATCTGATAAAAAGCTCCAAGAGACCAGCTACACTATAACATATAAATGGAAATGGCGCTTTAGCAAAACTTGATTAATCTGATGAGCATTTTCTGTAGACGTATAAAAATTGAAGATCCGAAACATCTGAAACAGCGAAACTCACGCGGGCGAAGCCGCGGGCGACAGCTAGTATACTATATAGCCGTTGTATTTATTCAGAAATGTCCGGCTGAGCAAATCTCATGAATTGCCTCTTCATCTATTGCTGCAGGCTATGGCTGATTTTAGATGTCACACCCACTCGTCTTGACTGCCTCGCACATTTCTGACAAACTTAATTAAGATGTGTGACTGAGACAGACTGACGCGCTTCCACTACGCATCACGAGGCAGAAGCCTTATAATATATATACTACCTCGGCGGTGTATCCGCCCATCCACCTGGAGGTCCGGGGTTCGATGCCCAGTGACAGAATATATTTACTCAGTTTTACAGATATTTGCCTGCGATTATGGGTACTTTGGCTGAGATTCGGAGTTTTATACCATGACACAAGCTTATAGCTTACTAGCATGTATGCCCGCGACTTCGTCCGCGCATATCTCAGGTTCTAAGCGTCGCATCAAGATGAAACTACGCCAGATTTTAAGTTAGACCTATAATACAATAGTGAAAACCGATTTAAATTTGGTTTAGTAGTTTTTGCGTGATGCTCGTACAAACATACAGACAGAAAGACAGACAGACAAACAAAATTTCTACAAAAAATGGTTTTGGCTTCTATTGGCCCTAAGAAGACTCCTCATAGTTTTTTTTCTCAAAAATCTTATAGACACAAACCAGTACCAGTTTTATTACATGTATTGATAATGTATGTATGATTGATTATAGGCCATTGAGTGTTATAGTCTAGATTATTCTATATAAAAATCTTCGTGATAAAAACGGGATAAGATTGCCACCAGGCTTAATAAATTATTACCTACCAAAGATGAGTTTCGAATAGTGAACGGGTGCGGTAACTCGCTCTTGCCGGATTATGTTAGACATATACTACCAATATACATGTATGTATGTTCTTGTGCAGCATATAACATATTATCGCTGAGCTATCAATCTGTAATTATTGCAGTGTAAAGCTATTGGGGCTTATTAATTGCTGCGTTAAGATGGTATCAATTACATCGGTATTGTATATGCTGCATATTCTAGACAATTTTGAATATGTACGTACAGTAAACATTGATTATATGCGCTAATCTATTGAAGTCAGCCAGTTAGATTGTAAAAAATGAATTAGTGTTTGAACTGTCTACTTTTCCCAAAACTTCCATGGAAACGGAGTCTCAGGTGATCTATAAATGGCAAGCTCAATCTAAGAACATAAAATATATTTAATGCTTAAAAACAATATTTTATTTAAACTAAACTTAAAAATGAACACCATAGAAGTTAGTTCTATTTTATTTTAAAATAGTTATATATTTTTTGTAAACATTTGATTAAATAAAAACATAAGATTAATAATAATAACCGCTATTTTCAAAGATTTTCCGGGAAACATTCTGACATGAAAACCTACTTCGATTCTTGGAAGACAGGTGTGTTGATAAGTACACGATAGAGAAGATAAAATTAAATATACATCTGCAAGTGATCTAAAAACAAAAATAAAATTTTGATTTCGTTTATTTTTAGCCACGCCCATTAATCTTTCACTAATCGAATATTTCACTTATCTGGACAAATGTAAGATGTCCAGGTTTATTTAGATAAAACCTTAAATACTATCCCACTGCTGGGCAAAGGCCTCTCCTCTAGCTCGCCATACCTATCTATCCGATGCGGTTCACCATTATCTATCTGCTGCGTCCAGATCATCTGACCATCTCTTTATTTTATGTATTAAAGATGGGTTTGCTCTTGACCACAATCTTGTTCGAGGACAGAGATGAAGTCTACGATGTAGCGAGCTTACCCAGAAGCAGCTATTTACTCTGGTTTTGAAGAGAGTCAGGTTGTATGTGCTCGGGAACACAGACGCAGGCAGGGAGTTCCACTGCTTCGCTGTGCGCATTAAAATCGATGACGAAAACCGCTTGATGCGTGCAGGGGGACGGATACCTAATAGCCCGCAGTGCGTTTGGTTGTCCGATTGAAGAAAGAGGCTGGTGGTATGAGCATATGCAGCTCGTGAGCACACTCACCGAAGTATAATCGGTAGAAAACCGACAAGCAGGCAACTTTTCGACAATGAGCTAGGCTATCTCATTCTGGGGCGGCCCCTTTTTCGAAATCTAGTTCAAAAATAAAATATGTATATTGAAACAACTGCGAAAATACATGCGACCTTCCACACAATGGAATTACAAAATAGCTCTATTCTGATATTAATAACGGAGCAGTCTCACAGATTTATGAATTTTAATTTTGTTTCATCCGCAGAGAAGTATTATCTTTCTGAACGCACATTATTTTCAAAGAAGTGCCAAAGATTAGTTGGCGCAGAGTGTAGCTGTTTATTAAACATCCAAATATATTTTTTTCTTTCATTTTCCAGGGATTAAAGGATCGTTAATCTGAAGCATTATTTTTCGTAAGATAAACTTTAGACTTATCCATAAATCAAAAAGATTACTTAGTTTGACGCCGATAAGGTGATGTGTAGGTGAACTGTGCTACCTTAGTGTTTGTAATATATTGGGTAAAACTAAACGCAGGCGTTTCCTGTTATCGCCGCCAGGCGTTTTGGGGTTCTCACACTGCTAGCGTGGATGGCGTCTCGTGTGGTCCGCCATTGCATTGTCCAGGGCGATATCGGTTTGATTTTAATACGCGGAGCGGTCTCGCGTCTTTTGCTTGTTGTTTAGTTTGAGTGATAATTGTGAATTTCCTGTTTGTTAAATAACTATTGAATTTGTGTTTGTGAAAAACTCTGTTATTGTGACTTTTTCTTGTGAGAGGTGAAACGTGGCTGGCTGTTCACATCTGGCTGTTCCCGAGTGAAACTACGGGAAGAAATCTATTTAGTTGTCCTGGGGAATTGAGATCTCGTGGGTTAGGTAGGGTGATTAGGAATTCCCCCTTCCCGAAGACACTCAAGTTTGGATCCGAAGAGAAAGAAGATTTAGTTTGGTAAGTGTTCAATTGTAGTTAATTTATAGGTTAGGTGATTATATAGGGCCCTGTAGCTCCCTTCATAAGCTACGGTGGTAGCAGACTGCGTTAAGTTAATTAGGTTTTAGTCGGGCAAACGTGGTGCCGCGTGGAGATTTTTTCCCGGTACTTATTTTTACCGGTGGTTTTTTCCCGGTGAAGTTCCGGTACAGAATTCTTCCCGCCGCTTCGTTTGTCCGGATTCGCTCTGCGCACATTTTCTGGCAGCAGAGCGTAGCTGCTCTGCACATTTTCTGGTAGCAGAGCGTAGTTTATCTACCCTCTATTTGTTCGTTTGTAAAAAATAATTAATTGTTTGTAAAAATTATTAGATTTTTCTTAGTTTGTTTGTATAAGAATATTTGTAACCTTTTTTGTATTTGTTTGCGGTTTGTACCGTGCGTTCCGGGTTTGTGCCATTCTCATACCTACCGCGGTTCTTCGTGTAGTTGCTTGATTTTGTTGTTTTTTATTTACCTTTTGTTATTTTTTGTTTGTGACTTGACGCGATGGCGAAGGCCTCCAATGCTAGGGCGACACTCGCCAACGAATTGAGATGGTTTGTGACGGCCGGAGGACTCCTGTCCCGGAAGGACAGGGAGGGCGCCATACTGCTAAGAGCGGATCACCTCCACTCACGATTGATTAGCGCGGAAGCGGCCATGGCGGCGCTTACCGAAGCCGATCTTACCCCGGAGGTCTACGCAGGTCACATGGCGGACATGGACCAGATCCTGAGTCTGCACGATGATATCGCGGAGGCGGTGACCGCAATAAGGGCGAGACAGGCTGGCGGACCAGCCCTCGCACACCTGTTAGACAGGAAGGACCAGCGGTTACTGGTCGGCTCCCCACCCTTCAGCTGTCCCACTTTGGGGGTAGGATGGAGGAGTGGGTAGCCTACAAAAATATGTTTGAGTCCCTGGTCGTAGCACGACAGGATTTGTCGAAGGCCCAGAAGATGGCCTACCTCCTCTCCACTCTGGAGGATGAAGCGCGGTCGCTCATCCAGCACCTCCGGGTGGAGGACGACCAGTACGATACGGCTTGGGAGTTATTGAACTCCCGCTACCAAAATTTACGTTTGTTAGCGGATGCGCACGCCGCACAGTTGATGGCCCTGCCCAAGGTGGCCAACAGGGCACAGTTGCGCCTGCAGTTGCTCACGCCCGTTACAGTGGCCTGTAACGCGCTCCGCACACTGGGGCTGCCGGTGGACCAATGGTCTTTTTTGTTGGTGCACATTGTATTGGGCAAATTGCCCAATGACATCCGCTCGCGGTTTGAGCGCGAAAATGCGGAGCGGGATAGCACCACCCTACCAACATTCACTGACTTGGTGAAGTTTTTGGAGTTTGAGGCACGGGCGGCTGAGAATACCATGACGGACTCAGCGCCATCCAGAGCGCCTGAACGTAGGCCCTTGGAACCCTCATGGCGAGGGAGGCCCCAACAGGGACGGCAACCGCCACCGCGTGGAGCTGGTGCGCGGGTTGCACACACGGCAGCAGTCGCGAGGGACGCGGACTGCCTGCAATGTGGTCGGATGGGCCACAGCCTGCTGCAATGCAGGGACTGGCAGGGACTGCCAGTACAAGATCGGCGCCGCATGGCAAAGCGGCATGAACTTTGCCTTTATTGTTTGGGCGGTCACTATGCACGTGACTGTCCCAGTGCCATACCATGCAGTGCATGCCGTGGGCGGCACCACGCGATGCTTTGCATGAACCGCAACGGGGATGGCACCCGGATGTTGAGGCAGGGGTCCCCTATGGGCGGGGGCGCTCCTGCGCGAAGCCCTCCACCACCGGACGGAGGACGCGGCTTCGCTCGTCGCACCCCCCTCGGGAGGGGGTCGCGTACCTGCGCGGGTCTTGGCGGACCGGGACCACGCGCCCCAAGGTCATGGCCAGTATGTAGCTGGCCAGGCCCCGGATAGGGCCCCCATGGGCGGGGGCCCTAGATCGGACGTGAGAGTGGGGACACCCCCCTCCACGCGGGTTACCACTACCCACCACATGCAGCCGCAGCGGTTTTCTCCGCCGCTGCACGAGTACCCACGGCTGGAGTACCACCCGCCGTACCATAGGTATGGCCGGGCCGCGGGTTATGCCCCCCCTCAGATGGGGATGTGCACTCGCCCGCCATATTATCCGGGTCAGTGGCGCGCCCCTGGTTTGGAGAGAGTGGGGAGCCCGTAACTAGCTTGCTCCCTTGCTGGGACAGAGCCGCGGACGGTTCTGCTCCCTACCGCGGTGGTCCGCGTATGGGGTCGTGGGGGGAAGCCATTAATTTGAGAGCTCTGTTGGACTCAGGGGCTCAAAGCAGTTTGGTTACCACTCGAGTGGCACGCCAGTTAGGTTTAGTCGTGGAAGACTCGCCTGTGCCACTTCTTGGAGTTGGTGGCATACAAGTGAAGTGTCTGACGGGCCAGACACTTGTCACCTTTTCTTCGCTGAAGTCCTCCACAATGAGGATCACGACTTCGGCTATGGTAATGGATACCATTGCGGGTTGGCACCCCTCGACAGACATACCGCCGGGTGTGTTGTCTTTGGTTTCGGGTCTGGATTTGGCCGACCCCTTTGTCTTTCATCCCGGCCCAGTGGACTTGCTCCTGGGCTCGGACGTATTGGGTTGGATTTTGTTGGGTACACAGAAGGCTCTGGGTTCGTCTTCACTGATGGCAGTGTCTACGATTTTTGGTTTTGCCCTGATGGGCCCTGTGTTTGATAATGGCACCGCGGAGGAGCCACCGGTTGTCGCATCTGCGTCCTTGGCCAAGACCATGCAAAGGTTTTGGGAGGTGGAGGAGCCACCTATGAGTTCCAGGATGGATCCGGAACACGCTGAGTGCGAAGCCCTTTTTCGATCAACCACGGAGAGGTTGCCCTCCGGTCGGTTTGTAACTAGGTTACCTTTTGTTGCCTCTCGTCCTAGCCTAGGGCAAAGTAGGGCGCTTGCGGAGAAACGACTGCTGTCCATGGAGCGACGCATGCAGCGTGACCACGTACTTCGCGATAAATATATTGAATTTATGCGCGAGTACGAGGATTTGGGTCACATGTCTCCGGCTCGAGTTGATTGGAGCTCAACTGAGCATTATTTTTTGCCCCACCACGCGGTGGTGAAGGCCTCAACAGGCAAATTGAGGACCGTCTTCGATGGGTCCGCACCCACTTCGAACGGGGTTTCGTTGAATCTGTGTTTGCATTCGGGTCCCAAATTGCATAGGGACATAATTGACATCATCTTGAACTTTAGAAGACATCAAGTGGTTTTTGGCGCGGACATCCGGATGATGTTCCGCCAGACAGTCATACATCCTGAGGACAGGCGATTCCAGTTGATACTCTGGCGTGAGCGCCCTGAGGATCCTGTGACGGTGTATGAACTCAACACAAACACGTATGGTTTGAAATCTAGTCCCTATATCGCCATCAGATCATTGCTTGAATTGGCAGAGCGGGAACGGATCCGCTTTCCCCGTGGGGCTTCCGTGCTGTCACGTGACTTGTATGTTGATGACGTGTGCACCGGAGCCCAAAGTATTGAGGAGGCCCTCCTACTGCGGGATGAATTGATTGAAATATTGAAGACAGGTGGCTACGAGCTACGTAAGTGGTTGTCCAATGAGCCTAGAGTTCTAGAAGGGATCCCGGAGGATCACCAACAGAACCCTCACCTGTTTGAGGATGTGGATGATCCCAACAGGATAGCGGTGCTGGGCATGCAGTACCAGCCGCTAACCGATATTTTCACATTCCAAGTGGACTTGGAAATACCAAAAGTCTGGACTAAGAGAACGGTGTTGTCCGTAATAGCCCGTATGTTTGATCCAAGCGGTTGGATCAGTCCAGTGATATTCTCTGCGAAGTGTCTTCTTCAGAGACTTTGGACTTTGGGCGTCTCGTGGGACGAGCCGCTGTTTGGTCCTCCATTGGATGATTGGCTCGAGTTGTTTTCATCGATTAAGGAAGTCAATCGGATTGCCTTGCCTCGTCGAATATTGCCCCCCGGGAAATATCGAGCCAGCCTGCATGGCTTTTGTGACGCGTCGGAGCGAGGCTACGCCGCGTCAGTCTATATGCGGACAGTTGAAGCCGATGGCCGGGTCAATGTCTCGCTTTTGTTAGGGAAGAGCAAGGTCGCCCCCATCAGGACTAGGCTGACTATTCCCAAGCTTGAGTTGAGTGGAGCTCACCTTCTCTCTAAATTGTTGCATCACGTTGCCAGTGAACTGGCGGCCACGGTCGAAATACGGGACATCTTCGCCTGGTCGGATAGCCAGGTCGCGCTTGCATGGTTGCGCGCGGCCCCACATACCTTGGAGGTTTTTGTGGGAAATCGGGTTTCCCAAATCCAGAATATCGGAATTGATATAACATGGAGACATGTGCCGGGAGAGCTTAACCCAGCGGACTGTGCTTCCCGAGGTTGTACGGCACCAGAATTGGTGTCACACCCGCTTTGGTGGGGTCCAGAGTGGCTGATGGGATCAGAAACATCTTGGCCTGTCTGTCAGACAGATGTTACTTCTTTGAGTTTGACTGGGCTCCGTGTACATGCTGTAGTCGCTGAGACGACGTCGGAGCCGGATTGGCTACTTGCTCGGTATAGCAGTTTGGATAAGCTTCTGGGTGTTACCAGTTGGATTAAGCGTTTCATACATAATTGTAGAAACCCACAGGCAAAGCGGTTGGAGCCGATTGCAGGTGCAGAAGAGCGCCGGAGCGCATTGTTGCATTGGGTCCGTGTCGTGCAGACCGGACGGTTTGAGTCAGAGCTTCGTATCTTGCGCGACGCACGCGCTAAGTTGAAGGGCGCGGTCGCTCGTTTGAACCCGTACATCGACTCGGATGGGCTTCTTCGGGTTGGAGGCAGGCTCCGGAAGGCGGATCTTCCATATGAGACTCGCCATCCTCTGTTGTTGCCCAAGGGCGGACCCTTGGTGCAGCTTTTGGTGTCTGATCGACACATTCGTAACGCCCATGCTGGGTGCAATGCTTTGTTGGCTATTTTGCAACGCGAGTTTTGGATTTTGTCAGCCCGAAGAGCAATCCGTAGTGTTCTGTTTCGATGTATTGCATGTTATAGGTTGAAGGCATCCACGATGCAACCACAGATGGGTGATTTGCCCGCTGATCGAATCCGACCTTCGAGACCGTTTGACGGCGTTGGAACCGATTTTGCCGGTCCCTTTTCGATCAAGGCTTCTCCCTTTCGTAATGCCCGTATTGTGAAGGGCTATTTGTGTGTATTTGTTTGTTTGGCCACCAAGGCTGTCCATTTGGAGGTGGTATCGGCTCTGACTACGGAGGCCTTCGTCGCCGCGTTGGATCGCTTTGTTTCGCGTCGAGGTCTACCTTCCCTTATTAGGTCTGACAATGGCACAAACTATAAAGGAACTGTAAATTATCTTAAGGATGTTTCTGTGTTTATTGATAAAAATTGTACTAGTTTAAGTCAAATTGCTGCCCAAAGGGGAATAACCTGGAAGTTTAGTCCCCCAAGTTGCCCCCATTGGGGAGGGATTTTTGAAGCGGCTGTGAAATCCGCAAAGACCCACCTCCGCCGCATTATCGGAGAAACGGCTCTAACTTTTGAAGAGCTGGCCACAGTGTTTTGTAAAGTTGAGGCGGTCCTCAACTCTCGTCCTCTCTGTCCGCTATCTCCAGATCCAAATGACTTGGAAGCTCTCACCCCTGGTCATTTTTTGGTGGGAGGGCCGTTGAATGCCCTGCCCGAATACCCGTGGAAGGATGAACGCGTATATCGGTTGTCGCGTTTTCAAATGTTGCAGCAAATGAGCCAGGACTTTTGGCGTCGCTGGTCGCTTGAATATTTGCATTTGCTGCAGCAAAGAGTGAAGTGGACAGACAGGACTGAGCCTCCCAGGGAGGGTGATTTAGTATTGTTAAAAGAGGCAAATTTGCCCTCATTGCTTTGGCGACGAGCTCGCATATTACGTTTGATTCTTGGCGGAGATGGCACTCCGCGTGTGGCTGAGGTGTTGGTCGACGGTTCGATTTTAAGGAGAGGTGTGACCTCTCTCGCCCGCCTTCCCGTAGAGTAAGCTAGCGGTCTGCTTCTCAGACCGGGACGGGGGGATGTTTGTAATATATTGGGTAAAACTAAACGCAGGCGTTTCCTGTTATCGCCGCCAGGCGTTTTGGGGTTCTCACACTGCTAGCGTGGATGGCGTCTCGTGTGGTCCGCCATTGCATTGTCCAGGGCGATATCGGTTTGATTTTAATACGCGGAGCGGTCTCGCGTCTTTTGCTTGTTGTTTAGTTTGAGTGATAATTGTGAATTTCCTGTTTGTTAAATAACTATTGAATTTGTGTTTGTGAAAAACTCTGTTATTGTGACTTTTTCTTGTGAGAGGTGAAACGTGGCTGGCTGTTCACATCTGGCTGTTCCCGAGTGAAACTACGGGAAGAAATCTATTTAGTTGTCCTGGGGAATTGAGATCTCGTGGGTTAGGTAGGGTGATTAGGAATTCCCCCTTCCCGAAGACACTCAAGTTTGGATCCGAAGAGAAAGAAGATTTAGTTTGGTAAGTGTTCAATTGTAGTTAATTTATAGGTTAGGTGATTATATAGGGCCCTGTAGCTCCCTTCATAAGCTACGGTGGTAGCAGACTGCGTTAAGTTAATTAGGTTTTAGTCGGGCAAACGTGGTGCCGCGTGGAGATTTTTTCCCGGTACTTATTTTTACCGGTGGTTTTTTCCCGGTGAAGTTCCGGTACAGAATTCTTCCCGCCGCACAAAGCGAAATATTCGTAATCTAGCCGGACAAAATTATATTTTTCACTTATCGTCTAGAAGTCAAATAGCTGTTTACATATAAAGTAGACATATCCTATCACAAGACACTAACATTCATTTTTAGGTAGAGGCGCTCAATAATAAGAAATAAGTCTGAACATATGGGTACTCGCATTTTGGCGATTAATTGTTTTAAGCGACCGCGCCATTCCTTTGAGTTGTGTACGTAAGTTAGCAGTGATTGTGAGTTGTAATTGTGATTTTTGAGTCATCAAGGTGAGTATAAATACTTTTCTTTAATATTATTTTCTTAAACATTGTTGTGAGTATCATTAGACAAGAGGTAATTATACAGTAAAAAAAGAAGAAAAATGTGTTTGTACTTTAGTTTTTGTATATTATATCGACGTATACCAATCTCGTATTACATTATTTTGGAAGTCTAACATGCTGGCTTTACGATCAAAGTGTATTTACTGGCGAATTCATGCGACACTCATACAAGTTTTATTTTTTTTCAGTATCACTACGTCAATTTCACGTCGAGAGTTATTCGACATTTGGTGAGCTAATTTAAAAGAAACAATACTAGATGCTTTAATAAGCTATATTTTGCAATAATTTGGTGTTCCGTCTTTTACGGAAGATACCACTATAAAATTGATAGTTAAAATCAGCAGCATCTGTCACAAAATCGAGCAAAAATCGAGGAGACACTAACATTGTTTTTAAAAGCAAACTCTACGTGATTGGAAGATAAAATATTATTTCCTGATTTTGTCACAGCAGCTATCGAAGATGATTTACTACATGAAACGAGGAGGGGGCCCGAAAGACCAAAAAATACTTTAGATGCTCCAGTCTTAAGAACAAAATGCGACGAATTCGACATCTACTGGTTTCATCAAGGAGGAGTTATCAATGGCGACTGAAATAAAGCTTAGCAGTGAGGGGCAGAGATTCGGCAGCAATCGTGAAAGAGCTTTGTCTCGCTTCACCTAAAAGAGGTAACTGCGTTTAAAAAGCGCGGAAAAGTTTGGCATGTCCTAAAAAGGCGGAAGATCAAGTTTTCTCACTAATGATCGATGCCAATCTGTTGACACATCAATATAATGTGATACGAGACTAAGCAAATAAAATTAATAAATAGGTAATTGTACATAACTGAGTGAAGTGTAATTTTAAACAAGTTATTTTATTTTGTTGTATTACCTATTCAATTCTTTTTCAATTACAAAATATTTCAATAATCAGTCATCATCATAATTTTTATGTATGTTGCCTTTCCTAACAATAGGTACATATAATAATACAGTAACTGGTCTGTGTCTGTACATAGGAAATATTTACGAAGAAAAACTATGAGGGATTTTTATAGGGCCAATAGAAACCAAAATCTTTTTCAATTTTTGTCTGTTTATGTTTATACGCAAAAACTACTGGACTAAATTAGTTTTTATGTTTATACGCAAAAACTACTGGACTAAATTTGAAGTAGTTTTCACTGTAGTATTATAGAAGGCCTAACATAAAATCTGGCGTAGGTTTCATTTTGATTCGTCGTCGCTAAGAACTTGAGATATTAACTTTAGTAAATTACGCGTGGACGAAGTCGCGGGCAAAAGCTAGTTGTACATAATAGACATTTAAAATCTTGGCACAGTGTCTTTATATTCCATCCTAGAGCACGCCACTTCATATTTAATGGGTATTATAATTTTGTCCAGCTAGATTTCAAAAATATCACACTGTGCGCCGCTTCGTTTGTCCGGATTCGCTCTGCGCACATTTTCTGGCAGCAGAGCGTAGCTGCTCTGCACACTTAGATAAAGTACAATATCTACATATTTGTGCTACTCTCTAAAGCTAATATGTACTTCAAGTGTGGTTCTACACAATCAAGTCAAGATAGACGGATAAATTGTTCTCAGAGAGTCGTCAGGTCTTTTGTTACAGCTTTTGACTTTAACGAATATACAATTTTTTAAATGCAATTTCATGAAAATAATTATTTAAACTTTTTATATTATCGGAAAATAATTGTTTGCAAATTATATAAATGGCATTAAGTATTACATACAACTATTGTCTCCGAGAGGCATCCCAAAAAGTTACTATGCCTACACTCACCTCATAATCTTTGGTCTCAGGTAAGCAGGCTCGTATTAAAAGGGCGAAGCTTAAGGGTGCCTTTTATCATCGGCCAACAATGGGTCCGTAAAATGAAATACGGTATCTGGTAGATAACTTACACCCCGGATTGTTTCGCCTTCAGGTTTTAAAAAATAAATTGAATTTTCCGGCGTATGGGATATTTTTCTTATCGAGTGGTATAGTTTTAGTGAATCGGGATAAGAGCTGGCTGATAATAAGTTGATTAAAAATTGAAAAAAAAAAAGGAAAATTTGTGTACATGATGTCATTTAAGACTAGCATTTTTATGGCTATAGTCAGCATAAGACACCCAGTAGCAAAGCCCAAGTGGCACTGGGCAGGCCATGTTTGCAGGATGACGCAGAACAGGTGGGCTAAAATAGCCACACAATGGGTTCCTGCTGGCTGGTGCCGGAAAAGGGGCCGCACCAGAACGGAATGGTCAGATGATCTGGACGCGACGAATAGAGAGTGGACAGCTGTTATGCACTGGATAGCCAGGAATTGTGAACAAGAGGGGAGGCCTTTGCCCAGCAGTGGAGCACTACCTTTCTTTAGTCGTATTTCTTATGACTGAGTGTCGTGGACATTATATGGAACGAAACACTTCCAAGACTCTCTTGGCAATTTTAATGGAGTGGTTTGCCATTGCCTTCTCCATTTCACATACTAGCTGATAATCATCAATCAGTGCGTAGGTTTCCTCACGATGTTTTCTTTTACCGGAAACAAGTGGTGGTCTATAAAAACTAACATAGGTACATAAGTCAGGTTGGTATACAAACTCATTTAGGTAGCACGGGCAGGAATCGAACCTGGGACTTTTGCGGCCACAGGCGGGCGCCCTACCACTCTGTCGCTTTAAGGGAAACTATAAGCTATTAAACAAAAGTTAGCACCACACAATAAGTACCGTCAAATATCTGTGAATGTTCCTGCGCTGGGAATTGAGCCCAGGGCCTCCAGATGGCGGACAGGCGTGATGACCTATGCCACGGAGATCGTCAATGCATTGTCGTAGCACGTTATGTCAACGTCCATAGATTAAATATAAAACGTCTGATTCCTAAATTGTATCAGGAAGTGAAACAGTTGGCAATGGAAAGTGTAAAATGGAAGGAACTCCACCGACAAGAGCCTCGCTCTTAAAGATGATGATGATTCCTAAATAAATATATGTGTAGAATAATCGTTGCACTTTATCGCACCACCTTACTATTCTGTTTAGTCTAATGGTCGACTGGTAGAGAATGTCATATTATAAGTCCACCATTTGTATATAATTTTAGTAATTTTGTGCAATAAAGTAAAAAAATCTTAAAGCACCCGTGAAATTGTTCTATTTGTCAGAGAACAAGCATCTGTTTGTCCGTCTGTACTAAATAGAAAACAAAGTCAGGAAGTCCATGCTATCGACGAGTCGTGTTTACTATTCTCCTTTATTTCTATCCTTTCTCTGAAAACGAAAATAACGATAGTATAGAACTATACCTGCGTCTCCACGGCGTCTCTCCCGTGGGAATGGGATACTATAGGTAGCGTTTCTCATGAATATGGCATATTATATACAAAAAGATTTTTTAAATCTGATTAACACTTTCAGAGATAAGTGCGTTTAAACAAAACATAGACTAGACTTTAATTTCAGCGGTTTCAGATTTGAACCAGTGAATCAGCGTCTATTCTATACCAATATAATAAGGCTGAAAAGTTTTATTATTTGAACGCGCTAATCTTTGTAACTTCATATCCTCTTCTTCTTATTTAAGAGGCCGGTGAAGTATATGCCATACCTCTATTCTCGGCGTTACATTTAAGGTCTTTGGAACTATCGGTCGGATTCAAAAATTCTTTTAGAGTATTATGATATCCATAAATTTGCTATTTCTGATAGCCGCATTCATAAGGGAGACAGTACGCCATACGAAATATCAAAATTCCCACGGGAGCAAAGCCGCTTGGTACAGTTAGTTATATTTGAACTGTCCAATCTGTTCCTTCGGTATTTTTGCCTCTGTGTTTAGGTATTAATCGGATTTCCTTGGATTATCCTCTTTGACAATATTGTGTTTTTATTCTTTGGAGTCTTCCTTGTATACTATTTATATTTGCTTGGTTGAGTAAATTGTAGGAGACTTAAAAATCTCTCTAGGTATTTGTCGGCTCTTTTTTATTTGCTTCTTTTTAATTTATTTAAAACTTTTTAAAACCATAATAATACAATGGTATAAAAGGCGGACTTAACGCTAACAGCATTCTCTACCAGTCAACCTTCGGGATAAACAGAAATAAGTATGGCATGGGTGCACAAAGTGACTAATCTATTATTAGTTTATTAGCTTACAAAACATTTTTCTCCCCTTGATATAACTAAAATTAGTAATAAATAATGTAACGTTTAACACTGCAAAAAACATCTTTATTTACAGAAAAAACACGTCAATTGAATTTTTAAGCGCTCAGAAACTCTTGACCCATTCATCAAAGAACTCCCTTCAAAAATACTAAGTATTTTTGGCTTGAGGACCTCGCTGACACTCGCCGAAAGTCTAAATATGGCATGCTCTCGGCACGAACTACCCTCATCATAGCCACCCCAATTAACCCTTTTACGGTGGCTAAACACACGGAAGACCTAGCCCTAATAATTAATCACAACCCTTATTGACAAAGGAACATTTTCAGACATTTTGCTGAAACTTAATCTTGTACCTAGAAGATTTTTTTCTTAATGTGAACTGCAAGAGTTTTTTAAATTCTAATACCATATAAATTGGATCGAGTGTATATTGTTTTTGGTTCTTTATCTCCCACTATAATCTTACTAGTCTCTGTTTACTTTCCTACTAATATTAAAAATGCGAAAGTTTGGATGTTTAATGAAACATCCAATCCAAACTTTCGCATTTCGCATTCCAATAGAATTTGGGTGATTCAGAATGCTGAATCACCCAAATTCTATTGGACAGATTACGATGATATTTTTACAGGTAAATAAATAAATTAATAAAATAAATATATACGGACAAATCACACAGATTGAGTTAGCCCCAAAGTTAGTTCGAGACTTGTGTTATGGGATACTAACTCAACGATACTATATCTTATCACAAATATATATATATATATATATATATATAGATATCCCTACGGGCACTTAGTGGCTCAATCGTGCCGTACGAGCAGCACTTTGTTGATCCTTTTTCATTTGTTGATCCGGCTTGATTTTCTGATTCCTTTGCTGTTTTCCTTTGCAACAGTGGCTCCGGTCGGAGCCAT
Organism: Ephestia elutella; assembly: GCA_018467065.1. NCBI lineage: Eukaryota > Metazoa > Arthropoda > Insecta > Lepidoptera > Pyralidae > Ephestia > Ephestia elutella. The sequence continues at coordinate 14,412,979 of CM031588.1, forward strand.
AAGTGTCAGGGCGACTAATAATAATAATTACGCCATTTTTATACAATTCCACCTTTTTCGCTTTCACCCTCATGTTGATCCGATTCAAATGAGCCAATTAGAGCATATTATTTCTGTCGGAAACTGTGATTGGCTTCTGACGGCTACTCACTAAGTAGGTACATAATATTAGGCGCACGCAAGTTTTGCCTCGTCAACTTTAGGCTCATTTGTTTTGTCTTATTGACATTTAAATAAACTTTATTAATTTAATTATTACTAATATATTTAAGAATTATTTTTGGTACGAAAATGTATATTTGTCCACATAATTTAATGTAGGTAAATGGAAATTGTAAAGTGACGTACTTTTTTGGAGAAAATGCTGCTGCAGTGTAGGTAGGTAGTTTGTTTCGCCGCTTCTTATCTACACTTGTGCTTTGGAGGCGGTGGTAAACTAAGTTTTTAACGTCAATAATTGATTTTGTACATCCAATGTTGATAATAAAGAATTTAATCTAGTTCGTATGACCGTGAGCGTTTGTTCCCGATGATTCATAACAAGATTTGACACACTGAGACACAACGGGAAAAAATATATCAATGTATTACAGTGTTACACATTGCAACTGAGGTTTTCCTAACGTGTCATGCTGTTACTCATCGGCACTCTGAATTACCGTTATGTAACACTGTTACTAAAGGAACTCTGTATTCCCATAGAGTTTGAGTACCTAATCAGATAAAATTATGATTTTACGAAGAAATTTACATGACTATATTCATGTAATTCTTTGTAAAATCATAATTTTACTTTTTAAGATTTTACAAAAAAGAATACATGAAATTAATCATGCAATCTTATGTAACACTGTTACACATTGATACTTTTTCCCGTTGTGTCTCAGTGTGACAAATCTTGGTATTACTCATCGGGAACAAACGACCGTGAGTAGAGAAAGTAGCTAGACATTTTGCGTCAGAGTCCTTAACGTGGTCCCATCTGGAAGAAAGCATGAAACTTGGCATGATTGTAGCTTTCATATATCTATTTTAATATTGATATAGAAACACTTTGAGAAATGAATGTTTCCCCTTTCCCCCTTTTATGTCCCAAATCGTGGTTTTTCTCATTTTTTATGAAAACGGTAAAAGCTACGCAAAAATTGTCAAAGACCAATATGTTCTTCATTAAATTCTCTATAATAACGCCATTGGATGTATGTTGATAGAACTTATAGTTTAGAATATGCCCATGTTACTAGGACGATTTTTTGAAATATTCGAACTTTTTCTACTATTGCACTGTCATGGTAGAATTTCGTATTTAATATCATGGATAGCTTTCGACTTCAGAAATACATCACAGTGGTCCCAGAATTCGTGTTGACATATCTTACCATCATCAACAAAGTACGTCTTCCAATTGGGAGGAGTGCACCCCGCGCGCTACAAGCGAAGAACTCCTGTCTATTCTGTTGAAACATTATATCGTGTCTGGTATCGTTTTCGTATAAATTAGGCATCATGAATTCATCTTTGATAATAACTTGGCATAATTTCTTACAAAAATTTCGATATTTTTGCTAAAAAGTCAAAAATAATTCTTAATTTAATTGTTTGTTCAAAGGACATTCAAAGCGCTTCAAGATTTTATAACATGGCTAAATCTGAGTAAAAAAGCAAACATGTATATTCTAGTTCATAAAAATATACATTTTAGATAACATATTAGTTGAACTTACATTCCAAAAAAAATTTGAAAGCCTGTGCGGCTTAAAATTCAGAACGTACTTAAATTTTGTAAATTTGTTTTGCCTAGAAAGTCATTAGAAAAAGTTTCAATAAATAAACAAATTTTTTCACTAGTTTAAAACAAATATTTAAAGAAACTTAACATCAAAATTGAAACTGTTTCTGAGGACTTCCTGGGAAAAACTCATAGACTTAGCTAGAAGCACGTTTTGAATTTTAAACGCCGCACGGGCCTTTATATTTTAACATTTTTTTCGAATGGAAGTTAAACTATAATGTTTTTTTTTTCTTCTTTTTATATACATTATTTTATTTTATTATGATTTAATATTTTTTATTTACTTACCATCAGAATTTATTTTACTCAGATTTACTCTTGTTATTATATCTTAAAGCAATTTGAACGTGCTTTGAACAGACAATTAAATTAAGAATTTTTTGTTAACTTTTTAGGAAAAGTATCGATATTTTTCTATGAAATGCTGCCAATTTATTATCAAAAATGAATTCCTGGTGCTTGATTTATACGAAAACGATTCCAGACACGATATAATGTTTAAATAAAATAGGCAGTACTTCTTCGCTTGTAGCGCGCAGGATGCACTTCTCCCTCCCCCCAATAGGAAGAGGTACTTTGTTGATGATGATAACATATGTCGACACGAAGTGTCGGACCACTACAATACAGTATATCAGAAGTCGAAAGCTATCCATGAAATTAAATACGAAATTCTACCATGTCCGTGCAATAGTAGAAAAAGTTCGAATTTTTCAAAAAAAATCGTCCTAGTACCTAACATGGGTATATTTTGTAAACTATAAGTCCCATCAACATACATCCAATGGTGTTATTATAGAGAATTTAATGAAGAACATATTGGTTTGATGAAAACCAAACAAAATGAGGAAAACCACGATTTGGGACATAAAAGGGGGGAAACATTCATTTCTCGAAGTGTTTCTATAATGAAAGCTACATTCATGCCAAGTTTCGTGCTTTCTTCCGGATGGGACCATAAAATAGATTTTTGTTAGGACAAGGAGCCGTACTACTAGAAGTAGCTAAATGTTTTTTTTAATCTTTATTTGTAAAAAGAAAGTAAAAGAATAGGCGAACTTCATGCCAAAAGCATTATCTAACAGCTTTGATCTAACAGTCTACCTTTTGGTCATACAGAGACAGCTAATGCTATGAGGGTGCAAAAATATAAACGTACATAAACTATTATTACATACATAGGTACACTAAATCATATTAATAAATATGTACAGTAATATGTGATACAGTATGTAGAATACAACGAAATGTCAAATTCTGATCAAAAACAGTCGTTGAAAAATAAACATATTTTTAAAACAGAGAGTAGGTATTAGAAATATCTATTTTAGTTTAAGAGAAAGATGTCCATGGCTGGGGTTCTTCAGTATTTTCTTTGGTTGAGTATTTAAAAAAAAAGTTAATGAAATGAAAAGTTGCTAGAAAAAGTAGCCAAAAAATTTAGCTACAAGTTTCATGAAATTGTTGCCGACCAATATCAAAAAAATGCTAGATCTAGCTATAAAGTTGCTAAGTTGGCAACACTGCCGAGCGGTCTGTATCGGTCGACCGATAGTAGCGCGGAACGAAACAGCCACCAGCCCCCGCCCTCACCCCGCGTACGAAGTGGATCTTATAAGTTACCATCTTGACGAATATAAAATCAGCCGAGTTAACAAATGTTGGCATTTCAAGAGCAATCCCATACTAATTCAATATATCATTGAATATAAAAAGGAGTCATCAAAGTACAAAGTTCTGAATAAAGCGCGGAGCCAGAATGTGCCAACGAATTAAAAAAAAGCGTTCGTTACGGATCTAATAATGTTTCGAAATTTTGGTAAATATATGTCAGTGAATATATATCGGAGCCAATAAATTTCAAGTTTTAAAAAATCTTGAGTCACAAAGTGATTTTGAGTTTGAGAAAATTGACCGTTACGGAGCAAATTTTTTTCGAAATTCGAGCAAAATTTTTTATGGAGTAGAAAGGTATATTAACGAATATATCGGTCCGTCACAATCCGTAGATGAGATATATTCGATTCCGAGCGAAATAGCAACAACAGGAGCCAAGTTATTGCGGGTTAAAGGTGGAGTCGATAATGTTCTCAGCGCACTGCTGGATCAACAAAGGGCCCAAAGTAGTGTTTATATATATATATATAATCGAATATATCTCATCTACGGATTGTGACGGACCGATATATTCGTTAATATACCTTTCTACTCCATAAAAAATTTTGCTCGAATTTCGAAAAAAATTTGCTCCGTAACGGTCAATTTTCTCAAACTCAAAATCACTTTGTGACTCCAAGATTTTTTAAAACTTGAAATTTATTGGCTCCGATATATATTCACTGACATATATTTACCAAAATTTCGAAACATTATTAGATCCGTAACGAACGCTTTTTTTTAATTCGTTGGCACATTCTGGCTCCGCGCTTTATTCAGAACTTTGTACTTTGATGACTCCTTTTTATATTCAATGATATATTGAATTAGTATGGGATTGCTCTTGAAATGCCAACATTTGTTAACTCGGCTGATTTTATATTCGTCAAGATGGTAACTTATAAGATCCACTTCGTACGCGGGGTGAGGGCGGGGGCTGGTGGCTGTTTCGTTCCGCGCTACTATCGGTCGACCGATACAGACCGCTCGGCAGTGTTGCCAACTTAGCAACTTTATAGCTAGATCTAGCATTTTTTTGATATTGGTCGGCAACAATTTCATGAAACTTGTAGCTAAATTTTTTGGCTACTTTTTCTAGCAACTTTTTCATTTCATTAACTTTTTTTTTAAATACTCAACCAAAGAAAATACTGAAGAACCCCAGCCATGGACATCTTTCTCTTAAACTAAAATAGATATTTCTAATACCTACTCTCTGTTTTAAAAATATGTTTATTTTTCAACGACTGTTTTTGATCAGAATTTGACATTTCGTTGTATTCTACATACTGTATCACATATTACTGTACATATTTATTAATATGATTTAGTGTACCTATGTATGTAATAATAGTTTATGTACGTTTATATTTTTGCACCCTCATAGCATTAGCTGTCTCTGTATGACCAAAAGGTAGACTGTTAGATCAAAGCTGTTAGATAATGCTTTTGGCATGAAGTTCGCCTATTCTTTTACTTTCTTTTTACAAATAAAGATTAAAAAAAACATTTAGCTACTTCTAGTAGTACGGCTCCTTGTCCTAACAAAAATCTATTTTATGGTCCCATCCGGAAGAAAGCACGAAACTTGGCATGAATGTAGCTTTCATTATAGAAACACTTCGAGAAATTAATGTTTCCCCCTTTTATGTCCCAAATCGTGGTTTTCCTCATTTTGTTTGGTTTTCATCAAACCAATATGTTCTTCATTAAATTCTCTATAATAACACCATTGGATGTATGTTGATGGGACTTATAGTTTACAAAATATACCCATGTTAGGTACTAGGACGATTTTTTGAAAAATTCGAACTTTTTCTACTATTGCACGGACATGGTAGAATTTCGTATTTAATTTCATGGATAGCTTTCGACTTCTGATATACTGTATTGTAGTGGTCCGACACTTCGTGTCGACATATGTTATCATCATCAACAAAGTACCTCTTCCTATTGGGGGGAGGAGAAGTGCATCCTGCGCGCTACAAGCGAAGAAGTACTGCCTATTTTATTTAAACATTATATCGTGTCTGGAATCGTTTTCGTATAAATCAAGCACCAGGAATTCATTTTTGATAATAAATTGGCAGCATTTCATAGAAAAATATCGATACTTTTCCTAAAAAGTTAACAAAAAATTCTTAATTTAATTGTCTGTTCAAAGCACGTTCAAATTGCTTTAAGATATAATAACAAGAGTAAATCTGAGTAAAATAAATTCTGATGGTAAGTAAATAAAAAATATTAAATCATAATAAAATAAAATAATGTATATAAAAAGAAGAAAAAAACATTATAGTTTAACTTCCATTCGAAAAAAATGTTAAAATATAAAGGCCCGTGCGGCGTTTAAAATTCAAAACGTGCTTCTAGCTAAGTCTATGAGTTTTTCCCAGGAAGTCCTCAGAAACAGTTTCAATTTTGATGTTAAGTTTCTTTAAATATTTGTTTTAAACTAGTGAAAAAATTTGTTTATTTATTGAAACTTTTTCTAATGACTTTCTAGGCAAAACAAATTTACAAAATTTAAGTACGTTCTGAATTTTAAGCCGCACAGGCTTTCAAATTTTTTTTGGAATGTAAGTTCAACTAATATGTTATCTAAAATGTATATTTTTATGAACTAGAATATACATGTTTGCTTTTTTACTCAGATTTAGCCATGTTATAAAATCTTGAAGCGCTTTGAATGTCCTTTGAACAAACAATTAAATTAAGAATTATTTTTGACTTTTTAGCAAAAATATCGAAATTTTTGTAAGAAATGATGCCAAGTTATTATCAAAGATGAATTCATGATGCCTAATTTATACGAAAACGATACCAGACACGATATAATGTTTCAACAGAATAGACAGGAGTTCTTCGCTTGTAGCGCGCGGGGTGCACTCCTCCCCTCAATTGGAAGACGTACTTTGTTGATGATGGTAAGATATGTCAACACGAATTCTGGGACCACTGTGATGTATTTCTGAAGTCGAAAGCTATCCATGATATTAAATACGAAATTCTACCATGACAGTGCAATAGTAGAAAAAGTTCGAATATTTCAAAAAATCGTCCTAGTAACATGGGCATATTCTAAACTATAAGTTCTATCAACATACATCCAATGGCGTTATTATAGAGAATTTAATGAAGAACATATTGGTCTTTGACAATTTTTGCGTAGCTTTTACCGTTTTCATAAAAAATGAGAAAAACCACGATTTGGGACATAAAAGGGGGGAAAGGGGGAAACATTCATTTCTCAAAGTGTTTCTATATCAATATTAAAATAGATATATGAAAGCTACAATCATGCCAAGTTTCATGCTTTCTTCCAGATGGGACCACGTTAAGGACTCTGACGCAAAATGTCTAGCTACTTTCTCTACTCACGGTCGTTTGTTCCCGATGAGTAATACCAAGATTTGTCACACTGAGACACAACGGGAAAAAGTATCAATGTGTAACAGTGTTACATAAGATTGCATGATTAATTTCATGTATTCTTTTTGTAAAATCTTAAAAGTAAAATTATGATTTTACAAAGAATTACATGAATATAGTCATGTAAATTTCTTCGTAAAATCATAATTTTATCTGATTAGGTACTCAAACTCTATGGGAATACAGAGTTCCTTTAGTAACAGTGTTACATAACGGTAATTCAGAGTGCCGATGAGTAACAGCATGACACGTTAGGAAAACCTCAGTTGCAATGTGTAACACTGTAATACATTGATATATTTTTTCCCGTTGTGTCTCAGTGTGTCAAATCTTGTTATGAATCATCGGGAACAAACGCTCACGGTCATACGAACTAGATTAAATTCTTTATTATCAACATTGGATGTACAAAATCAATTATTGACGTTAAAAACTTAGTTTACCACCGCCTCCAAAGCACAAGTGTAGATAAGAAGCGGCGAAACAAACTACCTACCTACACTGTAGCAGCATTTTCTCCAAAAAGTACGTCACTTTACAATTTCCATTTACCTACATTAAATTATGTGGACAAATATACATTTTCGTACCAAAAATAATTCTTAAATATATTAGTAATAATTAAATTAATAAAGTTTATTTAAATGTCAATAAGACAAAACAAATGAGCCTAAAGTTGACGAGGCAAAACTTGCGTGCGCCTAATATTATGTACCTACTTAGTGAGTAGCCGTCAGAAGCCAATCACAGTTTCCGACAGAAATAATATGCTCTAATTGGCTCATTTGAATCGGATCAACATGAGGGTGAAAGCGAAAAAGGTGGAATTGTATAAAAATGGCGTAATTATTATTATTAGTCGCCCTGACACTTATGGCTCCGACCGGAGCCACTGTTGCAAAGGAAAACAGCAAAGGAATCAGAAAATCAAGCCGGATCAACAAATGAAAAAGGATCAACAAAGTGCTGCTCGTACGGCACGATTGAGCCACTAAGTGCCCGTAGGGATATCTATATATATATATATATATATATATATATATATATATATATATATATATATATATATATATATATATATATATATATATATATATATATATATATATATATATATATATATATATATAAATATATATATATATCACAAAGACCCAGGCCAATCTGAAAAAGATCATTTTCCATTTTGACCTGACCGGGAATCGAACCCGGGACCTCCGGTCTGGCGTGATAACCGTTAGGCCACGGAGGTCGTCAAAAGGTAAGGTAATAAGAATACTGTAGAAATACCATATTGCCAGTATTTTTAGTCCCGAAATTCCTATGGGAGCGAAGACCGGGGACGTAGCACTAATTATAAAATCGGAAAGTTTGGATTTGAGTAGGGATCCATGTTTGTTAATCAATCACGCAAGAACACTTAATTGACAAGACTATAAATTACAAAATGGATTATGGCCGGGATGCGCCGCATCACACCAAAATTATTGAAAAAATGTCGATGAATATGGGTACAAAAATACCGGGAATAGCACATAAGGTACTTATAATCCTGAAATTCTCATTGGAGCTAATCCCCATGGTAGCGGCTAGTATTTATAATATTTTCCATTCAGGTCTGATCCACCGTAAAAGGAAGTAAGGTAATTGGGATACTAAAGTTCACATAGTGGATCATACTGGAATTAAAAAGCAATAATATCCAGCATAGCAGCATAAGATTTGAGGATCTGACCGGAATAATTCGTTTTAATATCAATATTAAGACCATTATTGTACACTTGGTTGGCAAATAACCGAGTATGAATGAATAAATGAATACTTAAGAACGTGAGAAGAAACTTGGTAATGAAAACCTCGGCCCCTGCGAGGGTCACCAGTTTGCGGAACCCTAACTTCGGCTGCGACTTGCCGAGTTTATTTCTAAAACACACCTTACAAACAGAATATTTTATCCCAGCAGACGGATACATTGTGAAATTAGAAATTTACTGGAAGTGTAGAAGAATCGATATAATATGATTTGATTTATTTTCTCACCACAATATCTGAATATTGTGGTGAAAAAATAAATCATCATACTGATAGAATAAGTTCTGAAACTTATTCTATCAGTATAACCAGGGTACAATATTAATGATTGGTTTTGGGTTGGTGCCTAAACTAGACAAAAAGTCAGGACTGTATGTGTGTTTTAGGTTCAGATATCGTTTTATATCCTTCATTTGTAGTATTATTGTTACTATAGACTTTTCTCAGAAACAGTCTTATACATGTAAAGTAGGGTTCACTGGATAGGAAAGATAGAATTTATTATCATCACCAAGAATCGGAATAGAAAAGAAACAAGATTATTTCGTTATAAATGAATATTTTAATGGATACATACAGGGTGAAAGATTGTTTGTTTGTTGCCTCTTCACGCTTTATTTACTGAAACAATCTTCCTGAAATGTGCATACACATAGTTAAGAGTAATGTGAAGGACATAGGGTACTTTTTATCCCAAAATTCCCGCGGGAACAACGCCCCGGGACGCAGCTCTAAAATAATAACAAGCTATTTATTAAAAAATAAAAAACACGACTGACAACTCACATAGCCTATGTCACTCGGAGGAATGCAAGGAATCTAAAAATACTCTCTCATCAAAATCTGTTAAGCCATTCAGCATTTATGGGGGAATAAAGAAACTTACATAGATACATGAACCCTAAAAACACTCTATTTTTGGTCAGTCGTATAAAAATAACACAAATTGGACTCATCCAGTAAATCCTTAACCCATGTAGAAATCTAATCTTCGGGTTGTCTCCGAACTCCGCTTTGATCTACACAAGTGTCTAATGATGAAGTCTGAAGTTTTGGAGAAGATTCTTTGTCAGTAGCGGCTGATGTTTCCAATTTGAGTGATTGTGACGTAACGAGCCGTCTTAAATATGGTAATTTAAGAGTGCTTAGCATTACGATGCTTTTTGTTCTTTAAAATCTGTTAAAGAATGTTTAAATGTCAATAACTTTCATTTTGTTGACTTTGAATGGCATCATACATTTTTTAAATGTTGGTGAAAAAAAAACCGGCCAAGTGCGAGTCAAGCTTGCGCACCGAGGGTTCCGTACACAAAAGGCATGTCACATTATAGCTGTAACTAAAAGACCAATTAGTTTCAAAAACAAACTTAGCTTTGCAGTTAGATACCTAGGATTCATACTGCATCGAGCACAAAAAATAAGTTTGTAACACTTTTTTTTAGATGCCAAATTTCATAATTTTAGGTCAACGGGAAGTACCCCATAGTTTTTGATTGCTGTCTAAAATCGCAAAATATGCAAAAATTCGCAACATTTACGGGTATATCTCCTGATTGGGTTGACGTAAAATTTTGATTATTTTTTTGCTGAAAGAGACCGTGGATCGGAGTATACGATTTGAATTTCAACTTTGCGTTCGTGAGAAAAAAAAGTTTGACAGACAGACGGACAACAAAGTGATCTTAAACGGGTTCCGTTTTTGCCTTTTGAGGAACGGAACCTTAAAAAGTAAGAAAACAAGCGGTAAGGCTTTATGAGACGATGGGAGAGGAGAGGATGGCGTATAAGGGATGACCGAGAAGAAAATTACCTGTGGGTAAATGATAATGAGAGATAAAGTTCTAAGAGACCTGGAAGCCTTTCAAAGACCTGACTGGCAAGAAGTGGCGCAGATCAGGAAAGAGTGGAGAATTCTAGAATCGGAAGCAAAGATCCTCTTAGGGTCGCTGAACATTAGAAGTAAGTACAAAAAAGAGTGATAACGCTCATAATACAACACGTAGAAACTATAACACATGGTTGCAACCAACACACACGCAAAATCCTCGTTTCGTGCGTGGAAGTTCTTGTTGCTCGAAGCCCCAAATTCATTTTTGACTTGGCTTTTTACGACAGTCAAGCATGAAAGGAAATTAAAAATAAATAAAACAAATTAAGTCGCCAAAGGAAATTAAAACGTCACCTCTGGCCATTCCTATGAATTACACAGGAACCATCTGTTCCCGTTGTCTCCGACATCATTTGTCCCTCTCTAATAAAAGTAGCTCCCAGAAAAAACTGTCAAAGGGCAAATAAAATAAAAATTAGAAACCACGAACAGCACATGCCAAAATAATAAATTGTGCTGTTCGTGGACAAAGCCTTGTGCTGTTCACGTTTGTGCTATTCAGATTAGTGCTCTAAGTGGACTACCTCCATGCCAGTAATCTAACTCCTAGCAGCTTCATTTACATTTTAATCGAAAAATTATTAATCTTTGACCTTTAATCAAATCACGATAATATAACTTTAGAGATTCGAAAAGAATGTTCTAACAGCATATGGGGGTTTTTTGGCCATCACTTTGTCATTTTTTAAACCGAAATGAAGGATCTCTTATATAGAAGTCTTGACTGGTCTGGACTCGAAAAAATTCTAGTAGCGGTTTTCTGTACTGGTGGACATCGAAAAGATTCTAGTAGTCTTGACTCTTAGCTTGAGGTATTGCTATTATGTTTTAGGGACAAACTGTCGAAAATATTAGGAGTCTTGGGTAGTAAATATCGCTATTTAATTCCTTGGCGTGGGGACGAACCGTAGGGAGACAAACGGGAATAAATTACAGAAATTACCTTAACATAGAAACAGCTCATTATACTGGACAAGAGTGAATTGGGAGCAAACTTTTTGGTACATCATTAGATGCTTGTGACGACGTGACATCAAAGAAGATAATTTATTTTTAGCGGACTTTATAAAAAGATGTGCCGAGTGAAAGATACGAGTAAGAAAGTTTAATTAGTTACAATGGTATCGATTACTCACATTTAAATTATGCATAGAATTCCTACTCCCCAAAGTATGATTCCGTTACGGTCAACATAATTTGTGAAACTACTTATTGTTTTGAATAATTTTATCGAGGAGACCTATGCAGCTAGACTATAAAGACATTTTTAGTTTGAAATATTGCGTAACAACAGAATCTACATTCTGATCTGAAGACTCAATATTCAGATTAGGGTATGGATTCTGCTAACACAGTTCTTGTAACTAGTGTCTAAGAACACACACACTATTAGAACACCATTTTAGCGAAGAGTTGGTCGCTACTATGAGGTGTGTGGAATGAAACCTCAGATCAGAAGGTGTAGAATGGAATGGAATATGGAATGGACCACTGTAGCGGGAGAAGGTGTTATGCTCAACCGCCACAAAGGGAAGATCTTCCCGCCAGGCTAGGTGTTAGGCCTGGGGAGCCGAGGCTCCGACGATGTTGCGTTGCAGTTCTAATATATAGCGAGTTGTCCTTGGAAATTCCGATAGCGCGATTTAGGATTTTTCCGTTTTTGTTGATGATCTTGCGTGGTGTCATATGGAGATTGAGTGGAGTCTGATCTGTAGTCTTTTTGCGATGTTGCGAAGTCATTGTTGGTTGAAGATCATTCGTACAATCATTGTTATTTGTAATTATCTGTCGATATTTAATGTCGCGTAGACTGTGCTGCCATCTTGCGTCGATATTGCGAATTAGTGCTTGCTTGCCGTTGTCGCCGAGATTCTGTGGAGTCGCTGAGTTGCTGCATTCGCTCGGTAGATGGCGGACGCCACACCATTGAGAAACGAAACAATATTGTTTGTTCTAATAGTGTGCTTTCTTACACTAGTAACAAGAACTGTGTAAAAGATTTATTACTATATAAAAGCATTGAGATACGATTTTATGTCAGCAGTAAACGACATGGCCTTTCATTAAGGAACTATCTCTAAAATTTATTTAATTCTTATTTCTGTGGATATTGCAGCTAGAAATAAACAATTTACTTATTTTCCGCTTCGTCTCAGCTACGGAACTGCGGTTTAAGCGACCCAGTGCAATTTGCAATCGAGCCGGAATGGATATTAATTTCGCTAAGTCAGCCAACTAGGCTAGGTCTGAACTAATTTTGCACGGAATCGCTTTTGCGCGATTCCCAATTTGTGATGTTTAGATCAATACTCGTACTCTCTATTAACTTGAAGGGGGCACACATGGACAAAAGGATATATAATGACTTTTTCCAGGCTTTGACGTGTAACGCTGCTGATACGCTCTTTTCGTGTGTGTTATCCAATACCAAGTGTATATGGCAAATCTTTGCGATGGCAAACTTTGGCGATGGCAAACTTACAGTAACCCATTTTTCTTTGCCAATGCCGTGTAAACTCTACCTATAGTTTGTCAATTTGACAATATATGTATATGCTTCCGTTACTAAGTGACTGACAAACAACGCACAGCCAAAACTACTGGGAGTAGGAAGCTGAAAGTTGGCATGTAGGTTCCTTGGGGAGTGTAGGGGAGCACTAAGAGAGGATTTCCCGAAATTTCCACGGGAACAAAGTCTAGCGGGAGCATAGAGCAATATTCTTCTTCATTCTTTGATGGATTGAACTGAGATTTAAACCTATACCTTTCATTTGCAAGTCGAGGATGTCCAACTGAGCAGCAATCGATTCAATATCCTTTTATAACAAACTAACTTTTTAACGCGGCTTCACCCGCGTGTATTTCCCACGGGATCTCTACTTTTTCCCGGGATGAAAAGTACCCTATGTCCTTCTCAGTACTTCTAACTATGTGGAAACGCCAGTATTGTATTTAAATTTGCCGCCACTTTTGTTGCTACCATTGCGAATATGTCTTTTGAATAATCTTACCAAAATCCTATTTGTTGTCCCATTCCCTCACGCACAACCTTGCTGCATTCGAGTGAGACAAAAAACTCACAATAGTCAGGCGCGTTTGACAAGTGGAGTGTCATTCGTTGAAGATTAGAAGCCATTTTCTCCTCGCGTGGTAACGCCGTGCGCCGTCAAAATATTGATAGAATCAAGCTAATTTATTCTTTGAGCCCTTACATAGTGAACCGTGAACTTTGTGAACATTTATGTGGTGAAAGAACTAATCGTCGTGTGGTTCCGGAAGTTCCCGCCGCCAGCTGACCTAACCTCAAAGCCACGCCAACTCCGGATTTCATCACAAGGTTGGTGCAATTTCCTTATACCGCGGCTGTCCTTCATCTCGTATCGTCCTTTGCTCAAGGCAGCTCGCAATTGTCAGGTTCAAAGGACATATAGCAGCAAACATACCTACAGTCCATTAATTTGTTTTTCACAAACGGCATACTGGCGCATCCACTATGTGTATGCGAAATTTCAGGAAGATTGGTTGATGAGATAAAGCGTGAAGAGGTAACAAACAAATAAATAAATAAACAAACTCACTTTAGCATTTATAATAATAGTTAGGATTAGGACAATTTTTCAGGGAAATTTTTAAGAAAATAACAAAGGTTTAAAATATTTAACATGAAAAGAAGCTGTTAAAACACAACAATTCCCACTGTAAAAACACTCAGAAGTATTCGCAAGCCGGTTGATTATCTGTAAAACGTTCTAAGAACGTTCTAAAGTGATATTGGAATAGTAATACCCGACTTGAATGTTTAATATGAGAGGGGTTTACGTGTATTTCGATTTCAACTGCTTCTACAATGTAGCAGTTGAATATTAGGATATTATGATGCTTGAAAGACAGTATGCTATTAAACGTTTGTTTTTTTCGGTATTTAGTTTATTTTTAAGTTCAGATAAGTTTTTATTTTAATTATTGTAATGTATTTGGCCTGTGGTGTGGCCCTAGAATAGCACCAACCCATCTCTTCCCGTGGGTGTCGTAAGAGGCGACTAAGGGATTTAAAACACCGGAGGATGGGCAGCAGCATCTTTCCGCGTACTATCACACTGCGATCGCCAACCCGCCTGCCAAGCGTGGCGATTACGGCAAAACCCCCATGGATAAAATCCTTGGGGAGGCCTTTGTCCAGCAGTGGACGTTTTTAGGTTGAGAGAAGAAGAAGAAGAAGAATGTATTTATTTGAATTTTATTGAATAACTAAATAGGCTTATTTTGTAAAACATGAAATTTTTTATAGATTGGATGTTTGACTGTTTCTTAATCTTGAATAATTAAAATTGTTTAATTGTATAATGTTTGAATATTTAATTTAGTTTTTCTATAAGCAAGTAAATCATTATTTTTTGTTTATTATAACAAGATATTCACTGTTTTAAATAAAATTAGTATATGTAAGAGTGAGTACATAGATTTAGAAAAATCTATAGTTCTAGGCAAGATAATTGAGTCTTTCTTTGAGTAGATTTTTTCAAGACCTAGTCGCTTAAAGGCATCTGACATGGCTTGACAACTACCGCCATCGAGCGGCAGTTGTATACACACTAATATATAATCTAGACGTCAATAATAGTCATTTGGTGTGCAAAACGAGGAGAGAGCATGGGTAGAATCACAAATTCACCCATACAAATTAGAGCTTTGACTGCCGGGAAAGAGAATTATTCAAGTCTAAAATGCGAAATTATGTCTTAAATGCAAACTACTATGCTAATAGAAGATAGATAAATAAATAGCAGCTATTTTGAGATATTAACGTCTGTTCTTCGGGGATTCTGAATTCATATGATAATACCATAACTTGTCTGTCCATACATCCTACTAATATTATAAATGCGAAAGTTTGGATGTGAGTTTGTGAGGATGTTTGTTACACAATTACGCGAAATCTACTAGACGGATTACGATGAAATTTGGTACACTGGTAGAAAAATACCGGGAATAGCACACGGAGTACTTTTTATTCTGAATTCCCATAGGAGCGAAGCCCCGGGGCACAGCTAGTCCTAATCCTAACTAATATTATAAATGTGAAAGTGAGTTTGTTTGTTGGTTTGTTTGTTACCTCTTCACGCTTTATCTACTGAACCAATCTTCCTGAAATTTCGAATACACATAGCTGGAAGTACGGAGAAGGACATAGGGTACCTTTCATCCCTGGAAAAAGCACTGTTCCCGTGGGAAATTCACGCGGGCGAAGCCGCGGGCGAAAGCTAGTAGGATATATTTAAAAAGTAAGTTTTTAGGTCTTTTTTAAATTTTTTGTCTATCTGTATGTATGCCTGTAGGCGCATCATGCAAAAACTACTACTTGAATGAAATTTGATGAGGTTTCATAGTTGAATTACTGAAGGTCTATATTAAAATCTCAGTACTAAACTTTACAAAGCTCGTTTTCCATAATGCAAGTGGACGCGAGTCAAACGACCGATATGTTCCGAGAATATCTGAGGAATATTTGAAGAATTTGTTAGGAATTGGTACTTCTAAAGTCGACATAGAATCGTGAACATATTTGATCGAGAGCTTGAAAGTTTTGCCTTTGAGGTAAACGCGTGAGTTTCCATTGGCAACTTGTACAGGCAAGTTTCAATTTTAGCAATAAAAAATGTAATATATGTATACATATAGGTACGAGCTGAACGATAAAAAAGTCCTATATGCTATTCCCGGTATTTTTCTACCCGTGTAACAGGTTTTATAAAAATGTGTCTAGTAGATTTTGCGTGATTAAAAAACATAAAAACTCACTTCCAAATAAATTTTTCACATTTATGCAAAGGAACGGAAAAAGGCGTAGCTCGTAGTTTATAAAAAGAAAAAAAAGAAATTATAATAAAGTGATCAGATAGGGTACTTTTTATCCCGGAATTCCCACAGGAGCCCCGGGCAGTTAAATGTATATCTCTTCATACCTCCACGTGTAACTATTAGCTGTTATTACGAACAAATAGTTCTGACAATATTGTTTCCCATCACATTAAATTAAACACGCCAACAAATAATATCAACCTTAGATCAAATACAATACTCAATATTATACTTTATCTAAGATATCAATAATAACAAGAAGCACAAACAACAAACAAACAACAATATCAATTCAACAATATCCAATTTCACAAACAATTCTACGTAATAAATCTAGATTAGACCCAGACTAGATATAGATTAGGCCACGGCTGACAACCTAAAAACCACTAGATCCGTATTGTATGGAGTTGAACGTTAATATAATTTAGATTAACACAAATGACAAAACCAAAAGCGGATTGCGTAAGCTAAGTCTATAGTGACGAGCTTTGATCGATATCAATATATCGAAGTTTAGTATTCAAAAGATATTGCAAATGGCATATCGGAAATGAAATTATCCCAATAATGTTGAAATTAATTTCTGAGATTCCAGTAGCAAAATTTGAAAATAATCCCGTAATTCATTGATATTATTTAAAATTAGACTTTATCTAAGACAAAATGGAAGTAAAATACATGTCTCATGTGGTTGTAACCTAAGAATCATTTGAGACCTCAGAAAAACTATGTAAAATATTTTATTTCAACTTAACAAACGATTTAACATATAGTGTTCATTACTTTTATAATGTCTGTTTTATTAATGCAAGATTAATCCTAGTCATAAAATGTGCGAGCACATAACAATGAAGCATTTTATGATGTATAGATAAAATACTTTGTAACAAGATTAAATGAAAAAAAGTGCTTAAAGTAAAAAGTTTAGTGATCTATTTAAGTACTTGCTTATTAAGTGAGTTGCAATGCTAATTGATTCTGCTTCTTCTAGTGTCATTGAGTTGTATTATAGCATTTATAGTTTACATAACATGTTTCTGTATGTCATTATAATTTTCAATCAACATGCACATTTAAATTTTGTTATATATTTCACATTTGTATTGTTACTGTGTTATATTATGCTATTTTTCAAAGTGTAAATGGTTAAGAATAAAGCATTTATCTATCTATTTAATGTTTGGTCTTAGCAGTGGCAGACAAGTATTGGAATTTGATTAAAATTAACGTGAGAAACAGATCGTTAGACCTTAATTCCAGAAATAAGAAGTCCATCACTATCTTATAAAGCTATTGAAGATTAAAAGTTATTTATTAACTGAAAACTCCATATCGTTGTCTTATTTTATCGAATCTAATAAATACTATCGATACATTTGTCAAGTTACAAACAGCACTATTACCAGTAGGAGATTTTGACTCGCAATCATTAATCTCTGACACGATTTGAACAGATCATTTCTCAGAAATCGGTGGCAAGTCAATGAAAGGCTCAAAATGTTGTTTTTTCAGCTTTTGAATGTCAGCATTCGAGTTTGATAAGGTAATAGCATTATTCCGTATTTTTAAGAACATGTCACCTAATTGGCCGCCAAAATGATCCAAATTACTGTTCCTGATTTTATATTACAAATCTCAAAGAGCTAATTATGTACAATAGACCTTAGTATAGTATCATTGCATTAACTTTGACAAGAAAGTCGTTGTGTGTGTTTCATTCCACATAATGACCACGACTTCAGCAACACGACTAGAAAGTAGACTGAACACATTACCGTTTAAAATTGAAATGTTTTTTGAAATGTAAAGCTACTTTTAAGGGTTCCGTGTCGGCAAAGAAATGTAAAACCTTTATTGGATCACCCTTTGAAATTTAATTAAATAAATTTCTGTTACAGGTACTTGGTTCGATACGAGTTGGTATATAACGTAAAAATATTAATTTTAAAAATTAAATTATAAAATACAGGAAAACTGACAATAAGTATTACTTACTTATACTGAAATAAGTATGAGTACGTATATTTAATTGAAATTTATCTAACTAGATGAGTTTTCATTATTTTCCATATCAATATTTTCCTATAACTTAGGTAAGTGCTAATACAAACTTTGACTTAAACCTGACCAGATTTAAAACACGGAACCCTCACCTACATATATTTGAGATCGCAAATATCTATCCGGTTTTTTAATGTTAACTTTAACTATCCCTCAGGAGACTGGCATAACGTTGGAATGTACTTGGGAAGGAATTTTCAATTTCCCACTTCAGCAAGAGAAATATTTTCTTGAACCGGATATCCGGAGCGAGTTTTAAGAAAAGCATTTGTAATTCTTTCGAATAATAACGAAATGTCCGTCCGTCTGTCCGATGTCCAACGGTTTTAAAGAAAGCGTATGCTGAAATGGCCATCATGAAGAATATATTTCTGAAGCTAACACAAATAAATAAAATATAATATACATCTTTTGGCACGGCTTCACAGTAAAATCGACTCAAAATCCGTGAAAATGGTGTGATCATCGTGCGTCGTGCCATCGATGCTCAGACATTTTATGCTCAGATGTTTTATACATCTGCTGGGCGTCCCATGACGGCTAACTTTGTTTTTTTATTCAACTTAATACGTACCATAGGACAATAAGCTAATACTAACAGAATAAACGCTGAACGGTCACATTTTGCATACAAAACTCATGATTATTTTGCTCTTTACAAATTCAATTTTACACACGTGCCCAATAACGGAATGTGATGTTTTCAGGGTTCACCCGGCGGCGTCCTTGGTGAGTGACAGAATGCTGCGCAGCGCGATACTATGCTACAAATTATTATCACACGCGACATTAGCCATCAACACGGGCTACAAGTTTAAAACCACATAAATAAATAAAATAAATAAATAAAAAATAATTTATTGCCATACTTACAATTTCAAGCTTAATTATAAATTGCACAGAAGTAGACAAAAAGGAACGCCTCAGCTTGGTTGTCCCCACTTGGGACTCATATGTGGGGACTCCCTCATCAGAGTTATTTATTTTTATTTTTTTATAGGATAGTAGGCAAACGAGCATGCGGGTTGCCTGATGGTAAGCAATCACCGCAGTCCATAGACACCAACGACCCTAAAAAGGTCACTGATGCGTTGCCGACTCTTTGAGAAAGCGATAGGCTCTTTTCTTGAAAGTCCCAATGTCGAATCTATTCGGGAACACCGCTAAGGGAAGCTTATTCCACAGCTTAGTGCAGCGCAATAAAAAGCTGCGCGAAAAACGTATGTGCGTACAGCTGTTTATGTAAACTCTTTATTGTATTTATTGTATGTGTTTGTGTTTTGAATAAATTCTCATTCATTCATACATTCATACAGATCCTACTAATATTAAAAATGTGAAAGTTTGATTGTGAATTTGCGAATTTGTGAGGATGTTTGTTACTCAATCACGGAAAATCTACAGGACAGATTTCGATGAAATTTGGTATACGAGTAGGAATATAATGGTATTTTCCTACTCGTATACTCGTACTTTTTATCCCGAAATTTCCACGGGAGCGAAGCCCCGGGGCGCAGCTAGTATTCAAATATTTTGGCTATTATTGCTACTATAAAGATTTCTTATAAGTACAATTTTTCATATCTCCTATGTACAGACTTATAGTCACGAAAATTTTATTAAAATATACGTAAAACAACATTTCTGAATGGAATAAAATGAGTGGAGTCGCATGTAGTGTGTCCACAATCCGTTGTACGCGGAAGCGTGATTGACGGGACAAGTCCCGGCGGACAGTATTGATTGCTTCGGAATATACTGCTGGTGTATTGTGCTGATTGATACTTTTTTATCCTCAGACTTAAAAAGTGGGGTGTTATGAGTTTGACGTGTCTGTGTGTGTATCTTTGTGTCGTGTATCTGTGTATATGAATGGCTGTCTGTGAGATGACTGTCTGAGGCTGTGGCATCAAAGCTCCCAAACGAACGGGTGTCATTTAATTGTAAGACATATGTTGTAAAGTGACGTCTTTGGAGAAAATGCAGCAGTGGAGTTTGTTGCGCCGCCTCTTCTCCACT
The DNA here is from genome assembly GCA_018467065.1 of Ephestia elutella. Classification (NCBI taxonomy): domain Eukaryota; kingdom Metazoa; phylum Arthropoda; class Insecta; order Lepidoptera; family Pyralidae; genus Ephestia; species Ephestia elutella. The sequence continues at coordinate 14,433,501 of CM031588.1, forward strand.
TGCGCTTTGGAGGCGGTGGTAACCTTAGCTTTAAGTAATTTTATGACGTCAACTAACTAAAAAAACAAGAATTTGACGATTTATAAGCGCTATTTTTAAGCCTATATAAATAAAAATAATTGACTTTGACTTTGGTAAACGGATTTTGATTTAGTTTGTTGTTGTTGGCGATTAAATAAAGAGTGTTTTTAGCCATGATAAATGGAAATAGGTTCAGTCGTTTTGGAGTAATTAGCACTGCTTATGACAAAAGCATCCCACTCTCTTTCCATAAATCCCTGTCCCACTTCTTCGACGCAAAAGCTCATCCGACCATCCAGTCCTGGCTTGGCCATCCTTGTTGTCTGTACCCATTGCTGGAACCCAGAAATCAAAAGGATATGAGCCCATCTTTCTGGATGCGTACGGCAGACGTGACCCACCCAATTTCACTTTAGCCTAGCTGCCTATTGCGTCTATTTACATAAATATTCTTACATACATATATATGTAAGAAGTTCTCTAAACGATAAAAATTGGATATCAGCACGGCAAGCCTATAAATATGGCACATTGTCAAGTTAAGCACGGATATGCCACAAAATAGTGTAACGATACGATGGCTTGGAGGCCTGCCAGCGCGCGCACCGTGATGATAATTACTATCGATTTCGTGATCGCGACTATAATCGATTCCAGTAATGATTATAGCCTAGTATCGATAACATCGATGTGCGAACTAGCTCACAACGCGCGCCGAATTTGATGAGTAGTAACTACTCGTATTTTTGACGAATTTCTTCTTTCATTTGCTCTAGATTTTCTAAAAATCTTATTACGGTTCTTCTTTAATATTCCTCCAGTTTATGACCTCCTTTTTAAAAACGAAACATTTAAAAGATTTAGCAGGTTACTAATGTCTCAAAATTCAAATCGTTTATTCGGAAATTATAAGCATAAATTAGACCTTTATCGCAGGAAGATCTGTGATTGACTGATTGGTTTATCTATAAGTAAATTGGTACATATGTGTTATAGTCGTAACATTTCTATTTACAACCACTTATGACTGCAAGATTGAGGAAAAAGTAAGTACAGCCACATACGTTTTTTAACCTTGTAAGTCTATGTATAAATATCACAAATACTTGGTACTTAATGGTGCTTATTTTGATTTAAAAAATAGACATTGCAAACTTTATCGACGAACGAGATGCGGGCTCGGATTGCTGACAAACAGCTCTTTTGCGTCTCTGTACATTATCTGTGCCAGTCCCAATTCTTTGTTGCTCGCGATGTCTTCCACCCCTAGGGGTGAAATAGATGGAAAACGAAATTAACGTTGGCGAAGTCGTCAATTCTCTTTTATTTCACAGAAGCTTTTTCCCGCGGCTTCGCCCGCGTGAATTTCCCACGGGAACAGTGCTTTTTCCCGGGAAGAAATGTACTCTACGTCCTTCTCAGTACTTCTAACTATGTGAATCTCCTACATTTTAGGAAGATTTGTTCAGAAGAAAAAGCGTGACGAGGTAACAAACAAATAAACAAACTCACTTTCGTATTTATAATACTTATTAGTTAGGATTATTACATCGACAAGAATACCTAGCACAAAAAATACAAATATAAACAAATAAATCTTTTTAACTAAAAATGTGAAAATTATTTTAATAAGTAGTAAGTATTTTAATAATAATAACAATCTTTAATTCCAACCAAACCAACTTTAACTAACCAACTTATCAGTTCCCTGTATCTAAACCCTGAAAAAGTAATAGCTCCTATTATTTCGTCGTCTTACGTAATTTACCTTGTTTGTATAACAGCTTATATAAAACTTGGCACAAACTTGTACAGCACTTTAAATCCAGTTAAATATTATGAGAAGTGCATACAGAAATCTGGATAGGAATCTAATATACTTGTTGGCAACTTTAGCGGCAGTTGTTTGTTCAAAACTTGAGATATTTTCTAAAATTGTAAAGCAAACGACGGCGTACGAAATTGTATAATAAAAAATAAGTATTTTCTAAAAAAAGCATTTGAAAAACAAATGAGTTGAAAATTATTTAGTTTCATTTATTTTTTGTTCTATATTGCTTTCTATGTATTTTTTTACAATGAAATGTTTGAAAATCTGTTGTTAAATATAGATGGAATACGATATTTTATAGTTTATTTGATGTTCCGTCCGGAAAAAATTAAAAGTAATTTTTAAAAAAGCTTTGTGATGATCAAAAGCTTCATCATACGTAAATAGCTGTTGAGTACACTTCATTGCTAACGGCAAAACAATTTGCGATTTGAATAACAAATGACCGAGCATCATTTCGGTTTAATCTAAATTTAATGTATTTGTTTAGTAAGTTCACTGAACAACAACCACGCCTGTGGGTTATTGCAAATTATATTGCAATTTGTATGAAAAATTAGGGATCCTATGAAGGTTTGTAGGTTAGAGATGTATATTTTTTTTACAAATCGCGTCTTGTAACTGCAACGCAAAGTCAAAAATCTCACAATAAAAATATATAGTACTTCTACTCAGTCGCACATTTTTGTCGGACAAAAAAGCTTTATATTCGAAGGAATAAAGTTTTCTTATTTTTTAAGCGAAATGTCTAGAGTGCCAATGAATAGGGAGGACCCAATATTAAGACAATAGTTACCTAATTTCCAGATGGTATTACAGATTACTATGAACATATTACTATGCTAGTAAGATGCACACTCCCATACAATGAAAATGTGCTTCTCTATAGTAGAGAAGCACACGCTAATACTCTGGCGAGTGAACTTGAGGTCTATTGAATGGTCAATTTAATTAAATGAAAATGTTACAATTAATTTAAAATTGAGCTGGTAAATCAAATAATACAATAATGGACTGTGAACATGTGAACTAGATACTTGTTATTATTTGGCGGGATCTGTCAAGGTGAAAAATATTTGAATAAAGAACACATTTATCAACTTATTTCTTTTTAGCGTCTATGTGGCCAGCGCAACATGAATGGCATTATGAATGGATTAAAAAGCTTATCCAGAGGGCTAGAGGGCAACACTGAGCTGGAGCAAATTATATGCAAAGCACACTTTACTGACCGTGCTTTCATCTATAATACATATAATAAAACAGTAAAAATATTTTGTCTGTACATTTAGTATTTTTGATTGAAATGGATAGAGGGACACCTAAAAGGAATAATAGAAAGTAAAAATATTTTTACTTTAGTACGCGTTTCACGCAAAAACTACTGGGCGGATTTGAATGAAACTTTTTTCAGAAATCAGAAATCAGAATGTTAATTTGCCAGAAAACAGTACAAAAGGTAAGATTTTGTTGTATAGCTATTAAGCCTGTGCAACATATAGGCTATAATTGATTTTGAAAACTGGAACACCTGATGAAGAACCATAACAGAACAGCTAAACTATAAGAAATATGGAAATTGTACCTTAGCAAAAGTTTATCAATCTGACGAGCATTTTCTGTTGATGTATATAAATCGAAGATCGGGATGATCTGATGAAGTACTCCAAGAGACCAGCTACACTATTCCATATATGGAAATGGCGCCTTAGCAAAAGTTGTTCAACCTGATGAGCATTTTCTACTGACGTATAAATATTGAAGATCTGGAACATCTGTTCCCGTTCATCAACATTTATTCCCGCGGGACACGGTATAACGGCTGAAATTTTGAGTACTGGAGTTTAGGTTACTACGAAGCGAAACTCACGCGGGCGAAGCCGCGGGCAACAGCTAGTGATTACTAAATGTTGCAAATCTTTTATGTTCTCAATAAATGGCATGAAATCAAAGTATAAAGTATTAAATTTATTCCGATATCGCCATCTATTGTCATTTTCAAGTAAATAAATGGCAGATGTTCTACTTGGGACCTCATGATAGTATCAAGCCCGATGTTCCAATGAACATAACATTCATTAATTGAGCATAAAATGATTTAAAAATACAACTACGAGTACTTCTAAAATTTGGACTAACCGAATACCAAATTCGACACTGTAAAATCAACCTGCCATTTTCCGTTACGCCAACGCGTTTAAAACTCAAGATTGGCACGTGGAAATCCAGAAATTCATCGTTATCGACGTATTTCAGTTGGAGAGGCTTCGCTGGTCGTATTAACTAACAAAAGTGCTGCGGATTGGAGAGGGGTCAGAGTACGGTGGACACTAGCTGAAGGATCCGGAATATACTCAGACTTATTATTAAACTGGTTATAACAGGTTTTAACAAGAATAATAAGAAGAGGATGACTATGAGGAGCTAATAGAAGCCAAAACCATTTTTTTAGAATTTTTGTCTGTCTTTCTGTATGTATGTAAATTTTGAAAATAAATATAACTAGCCTGAGCCCGCGAACTTCGTCCGCGCGTAATACTATTGTTGATATCTCAGGTTCTAAGCGGCGTATCGAGATGAAACCTATGCCAGATTTTAAGTTAGACCTTCAACAATATAATAGTGAAAACCGCATCAAATTTGTTCCAGTAGTTTTTGCGTAATGCGCGTACAAATATACAGACAGAAAGACAGACAGACAGATAGACAGCCATAAATTATAAAAAAAATGGTTTTGTATTCTATTAGCCCTATAAAGACCTGTCATAGTGTTTTTCTTATATATCTCCTATGTACAGACACAGACTAGATACAGTTTTATTATATGTATGTATTGATAATTTCAAGACGTCCATGGCAATTTCGTGCATTTCGTTTCATCACTCCATAGCCATTTTACACTGAGCCCACCACTGACCTACTACTCGACAGGCCACGACTGAACGAAGCGTGCTCTGTTTTGTCATTTTATTATTGATGGGAATTCAACGTTGAATTTCTCGTGAAAATTCATTTTTTCGTCTGAGAAATTTAAAAAATTACTAATCTACTTATTCACTATATTTATACTAATCACAAAATTCTGAATAATATGTGTCAACGTTTGGTGGGACGAAAAAGGTTAAAATAAAACCATACAGGTATGTGACTATACGGACTATTACCTATTTTAATTTCTCGGACGTTTCGGTTCTTGTTGCACAGAACCGTGGCCACCGAGCGAATTTAATATTGTTGATATCCCAGATCTTTTTCTTAATTTCTCCTATGTCAGATAGATCAGTTACAAGTTACATATGTAGAGATAAAGCTATTTCTAAGTTGTAAGTGACTTTGATTTTTCTAATTCTTAAGGAAAGCATTCCCATTACCAATAATGCCACAGTTGTTGGTGGTAAAACACTGCTCACGTTACCAGGCAATTCGATTATTTAATAATCTTCCAATGGAACTAAAAGTGTCACTTTACAGCAAGGATTTCAGTAAAAAATTAAAAGTTTACTTATTAGGGAAATGTTACTATTCATTGGAGGATTATTTTAGTTAATTATAGCTAATTTTATTAAGTTGAGATGTTATTATTTAATTATTAATTTTGTAATTTTAATTTAATATTCTTCTCTCAGCCGAAAGACGTCCACTGCTGGACAAAGGCCTCCCCCAAGGATTTCCACAACGACCGGTCCTGCGCTGCCCGCATCCATGCGCAACCCGCGACCTTCACCAGGTCGTCGGTCCACCGAGTGGGAGGCCTGCCAACACTACGTTTTCCGGTTCGTGGTCGCCACTCGAGAACTTTTCTGCCCAACGGCTATCTGTTCTGCGAGCTATGTGCCCCGCCCACTGCCACTTAAGTTTGGCGATTCTGCGGGCTATATCGGTTACTTTAGTTCTCCTACGGATCTCCTCATTTCTGATTCGATCACGCAGGGAAACTCCGAGCATAGCGCGCTCCATCGCCCTTTGGGTGACCTTGAGCCTTCTTATGAGGCCCATAGTAAGCGACCACGTCTCTGTTCCGTATGTCATCACTGGCAACACACACTGGTCAAAGACCTTAGTCTTGAGACACTGCGGTATTTTGGACGAGAAGATATCGCGAAGCTTCCCGAACGCTGCCCAGCCGAGTTGGATTCGACGGTTGACCTCTTTCTCGAAGTTGGACTTACCTAACTGAACTGTTTGTCCCAGGTATACGTAATTGTCAACAACTTCGAGTGTAGAGTCTCCAACCTTTAGAGGAGTGGGTGCGACACGGATATTAGACATGATTTTCGTCTTATCCATGTTCATTTTTAGACCCACTTGTTGAGAGGCTCTACAGAGGCCATCGAGCATTGTGCCTAGGTCTTCCAAGGTCTCAGCCATGACTACGATATCGTCAGCGAATCGAAGGTGAGTGAGGTACTCGCCGTTGATATTGATACCGAGTCCGCTCCAGTCCAGAAGCTTGAAGACATCTTCCAGGGCGGCGGTGAACAGTTTTGGAGATATAACGTCTCCCTGTCTCACCCCTCGCTTCAACTGGATAGGTTTCGAGCCTTGATCCTGGAGACGGACCGACATGGTAGCGTTTTCGTACAAACACTTCAGCGCTTCGATATATCGATAGTCAATTTGGCACCGTTGGAGAGACTGTAGCACAGCCCAGGTCTCGATCGAATCGAAGGCTTTCTCGTAGTCCACAAACGCCAAGCATAAGGGCTGATTATACTCCTCAGTCTTCTGTATAATCTGCCGCAGCGTATGTAAGTGGTCTACGGTACTAAAGCCTTTTCGGAAACCGGCTTGTTCGGGAGGCTGGAAGTCGTCGAACCTGCGAGCGAGACGATTCGTAATGACTCTCGAAAACAGTTTGTAGACATGGCTCAGAAGTGAGATAGGCCTATAATTCTTCAATAAGGTTTTGTCGCCTTTTTTGAAGAAAAGTACCACCACACTTCTGTGCCATGCCGTAGGCGTTTGTCCCTCGAGTATGACGGAATCGAATAGCTTCTGAAGAGCTTTTAATACCGGTGTTCCACCTGCTTTCAGAAGCTCAGCCGTGATTCCATCATCACCCGGTGCCTTATTGTTTTTTAACTGTTTGAGAGCCATTCTAATCTCGTATAGGCTGACGTCCGGGATATCTTCGGTGTAGTGTCGGGTCAATCTGGCTCTTGGATCTTTGGCCAGATTACTGACAGGTGCGCGTACGCTGGTGTATAATTGTCCGTAGAACTTCTCAACCTCTTCCAACAGCTCTGGCTTCGACGAAATGATTCTGCCATCCTCAGTCTTCAGCTTGGTCAGTTGGCTTTGACCAACAGACAGATCCCTTGCAAACACTTTTGAGCCCTTATTTCGCTTAATCGCCTCTTCAATACGGTCAGTATTGAATTGGCGTAAATCGCGCGTTAGGGACTTGGAGATCTGTCTGTTTAGACGTCGATACTGAGCAGCATCGTCAGAGGACTGCAGAACCAAGTTTCGTCTTTCTTCCATGAGTTTGTTGGTGAGGTCCGAGAACTTTTTGGTTCCTTTTGAACAGCGGGTTTTGAAGGCCTTAGACCCAGCTGTTTGAACAATTTGCACAAACCTGTCATTATAATCGTCCAGATTTTCGCAGTCTCCCAGGCATTCGAAGCGATTCTGCAACTCGAGCTGAAAGCTCTCGGGGTTTTGGAGCTGGATAGGCGCTGGTCGGAGCGTAGACTTCATCAGTCGACACCTTTCGAGTTTTATTCTAAGATTCAATATGCCTCTTACCAATCGGTGATCGCTTCCTGTTTTTACGGCATTGATCACAGAGACATCATTGAATATGTGCCTCTTCGTCGACAAGATGAAGTCAATCTCATTTTTTGTAACGCCATTAGGATGCAACCATGTCCACTTTCGCTGTTTTGGCTTTTTGAAGAAGGAGTTCATCATAAAGAGGCCCTCCTTCTCCATAAAGCCGGCCAGCAGATGACCACGTGCATTCCTCGTTCCATATCCAAAATTCCCCACTCTCAGCTCATCATCGCTTCGTTTGCCTAGTTTCGCGTTAAAGTCCCCCATCACAACGGTATAGTGGGCCTGGGAGCTATGTATGGCTCTAGAAATATCCTCATACATAGTCTCTACCTCGTCGTCGGAGCGATATGAGGGCGGTGCGTATACTTGTATTACCTTCAACGAATACCGTTTGGTGATTCTGAGTACAAGGTACGCTACCCTCGCCGAAACACTCTCGAAATGGACCACGTTGTTGACGAGGGACCTGTGGACGATAAACCCGACACCACCCTGGGACAGTTGGTCGCCCTCCCGGAAATAGAGCAGGTTTCCGGATTTGAGGATCATGGTGTCCTCCCCCTCTCTTCGGACTTCACATAATCCTACAATATCCCATCGTAACCTGCTCAATTCTTCCTCCAGTTCAGCGAGTTTCTCGTCGGTCCGCAGTGTGCACGTGTTGTAAGTTGCCAGGGCCAAGGGTCGTCGGGGTTGGTAGCCTGGCATCTGCCGGGGATTCTTAGCACCCCCTGCCCCGCCGTTACCGTGACCGCTACCAGAGTCCGGGATAGCGGGGCCGCCGGGGACTAGGGGCCGTGTTGTGGGTGTATCAACCATAGGGGGGGTTTTGCCGTAATCGCCACGCTTGGCAGGCGGGTTGGCGATCGCAGTGTGATGTCATAGTACGCGGAAAGATGCTGCTGCCCATCCTCCGGTGTTTTAGATCCCTTAGTCGCCTCTTACGACACCCACGGGAAGAGGTGGGTTGGTGCTATTCTAAGGCCACACCACAGGCCAAATAGTAATATGAATTTTATTTTTCTCGATGCCCCGACGTTTTATTTTTGTACTCTATTATAATGTTACCCTAGATGTAATTAATCGGCCTTTAAAAAAAAAACTTTTTAAGAATCAGGCTAAAATTCTACAACAAAGCTCAGAGGTCCGTAACGGTTACTTTTCTGATAGTTATATTGTCACAAACTTAACCTCTACATTTACTATGTTTTGTGCTAGCGTCTCACGGAAAACCATTCGTTACGATAGCACGGGCAATTTAATATTAGTAGTATTGTATAGAATTATGTAATTGTTAACATTTCTACACAATATTAATTGTTATGAAATAAATGAATATGAATATATGAATATGAATATGAATTAAAAAAACATAAAATACTGAAGTATCCTAAGTAATATTATAAATGCGAAAGTGAGTTGGTTCATTTATTTGTTTGTTTGATACCTCTTCACGCTTTATAATCTACTAAATCAATCTTCCTGAAATATCGCATACACATAGTTTGAAGTTCTAAGGACATAGGGTACCTTTCATCCCGGGAAAAAGCACTGTTCTCGTGGGAAATAGACGCGAGCGAAGCCGCGGGCAATAGCTAGTTATAGCCTGATAAGCAATAGAACTATTTTTTTTTACTAGCAACTAATTAAAAAACCCATCTGTCATTTCTCCTGTCAAAGTTTGACTTTCAATTAAGAGCGGATCCAGGATTTTTTTTTTGTGGGAGGCGGTGGCGGACTATACAACATATAAATATGTAAGTATTAAAATATATAAAAGTATGGTCAATAAATAAATCAAATCCGATTGAAGTCGAACACCAAACCACTTTGTTCCGTTTTCAACGCAAATCTTGTTTACCTTTCAATTTGAATTTCGCGCGCCTTACCGATGCACCTATCAATCATCACAATTCGCTGTGCTGCAGTTCTATTTAGCCAATGGGGCGCCCGGACTTCCGCTGGCGCATGCGCAGATCCTACCGGTGTCTGAGAGATCAACGCCATAGGCTGGTAGCAGAAGGCTGGTGGCAGAACCAGTAAAAACCTCTCCGAGTCTGGACGTTGAATCGAAGGCGCGCGCGCACCAAACATTACATCTTTTTTACTCAATTATCCTAATCAAACTTCAAGTGCTCAACAGTTTTTTTGGAACTTTATAATCGTGTGTGGCTGGCCGGCCAGGTGTCCCAAGGAAGAACATTTCGTGAGAAATCGTGCACGAAACCTGCCTACGTGGTAAGTGATCTGTGCATTGTTTCTATTGTCTAAATCGTCTGTAACGCATATTAACGGCGAATGCTCCCAGCATTCGATCCAATGTGGTGATTGACAGTGTACAAGTGCTATTTATCGAGTCAATTTAGCCACATTTTTTGGTGCCGAAACCCGGGAACTTTGGATACCTACCTTCAGTCTGCCGCCAAATACCAATTCGATTTAGTAATTGCTACTTCATTTACCGTATTCCACGCTTATTATACTTACTAGTACAGCTAAAACGAATAAACATAACATTTTGTTTCAATTACTAATCGGAAAACAAGTCTTTGTTCCATTTTGTTTTGTTGAGTACCTTACCTACCGATTATCGATTTAAGATGGCTTCCATCAGTTTCTAGAATATTTGTTGAAAATAAATTCTTTTGTCGTTTTATACTTATTAGCATAAAATTATCTACCGTTTTACCGTTCGCAATAATACAATATTGCAAATCCACCTTCTCATAATTTTATGTTGATAGTTCGTTATAACTCGACTACTTTTTTCCAACCGTTCAACGTTTCCTCTTGATATTTATTTATCGAAAATTTATTTCGTTTCAAATTACGAAATATTTTTTATCGTGACGTTGTATCGTTTATCGTATCATATTTTCAACGAATTTTGGTGCGTTCACATTTTCATTATTACCGTTTTAGGTTAAAAATCATAGTTTTTTGTTTTTACAAAAAAACTGATTTTTATTTTTTTTATTTACCGTACATTAACGAATATCGCAAACCGTTTTTAGTGTTCCTAACGCTCATTTAATTCATCCTTATCAATTTAATTTATTTCAATTTAAAACTCAGGTGACCGAGGTGACAATATTACCTGTTGTCGTGTAATACCGCCCCAGTGATTCTCGTCGATTCTTGTGAACGCGGTCTCGCTGAAGACGTTCGCAACTAAACTTTTTATCGAATCCGAATATTTGTTGCTATCAGGTTTTATTGTTTTGATATTAATTATGTCTTTACTATCAAGGCGTAAATCTAAACCTACTATTAAAAAGGGTATCGAAAATACGTACACTATTAATAATTTGCCCAGTTTGCGACGTAAACGAACTATAGCATATAATCGCTTAACGAAGGCTTTGGAAGTAGGTACCTTAGCCAATACCGATGAATCACAAGTAGGGTTATTTCTTTCATATTGTCATGAAATAAAAACGATTGCTGATAGTTTTCATGACTCCCATTTTATTATTTTGGACCTTCTTAAGGATGATGCCGATGAGGAGGACGATGAACTTCAGGATCGATTTGACGAATTGTATTTTCAAGTGTTGGCAATTCAACGAAAATTTGAACAACGTTCATCTCAACAAGCTGACACTTCGAAACATAATTCATTGACCGGTTCGCACAGTGGACATATGCGGTTACCAAAAATTTCGTTGCCAACTTTTTCCGGTGCTATCAAGGAATGGCCTGAGTTCATTGCAACTTATAACGCGTTGATACATGATTCTACCTCCTTATGTAATATTGAGAAATTTCACTATCTCGTGTCAGTTTTAAGTGGTGATGCTTTATCGTTCATTAGAACTTTTCCTGTTGCAAGTGAACATTATTTAAGTGCGTACGAGGCTCTCAAGTCCCGTTATGAAGATAAACGCGAATTAGCGTTTACGTGCTGGCGTGATATCTTGGACGTTAGTTTAAAGACTTCGAACGCTCAAGATTTTCGACGCGCCTTAGACACGATCGATGAGAACTTAACAATTTTAAAAACTTTAAAATTACCTACCGATAAATGGGATTTTGTTCTTTGTTATAATGTTCTGGCCAAACTCGATACCAAATTAAGACGCGAGTTTGAGGAAAAACATACCGATATTGAGCTTCCACAGTATAACCATTTAAGGGCATTCTTACACTCTAAAGGTGAAGCATTAATTCGCGACACGCACTTTTCGAATGTTACCAATAAAACCGCTAACGTTTCAAAGGACACACCGGGAACTTCACAGAAGTTCAAGCGACATAACGTCACGCATTCGCTTGTCGCTCCCACCGTCACTACTCATAAAAATGTTGGTGATAAACAACAAGCGAAACCTGCTCATAATTCGAGCACTCCGATTCGTAAATGTGCCTACTGTCGTAATGAACATCACATCTCGGCCTGTAATGATTTTTTGGCAAAATCAATAGATGAGCGCATGGCTGTGGCCACTGAAAAGAAATGGTGCTACAATTGTCTTAACGCATCCCATTCAGTGCGAGAGTGCACATCAATGTTTTCATGTCGACAATGTAGACGTAAACACCACACTTTGCTACATAAGGAGCCGGCGGCAAGCTCGGCGACCTTAGTGGCTAAGGATTCGTTAACTCAGTCTGATCCAACCGTAACCACAACCGTGTTACTGGCAACAGCTCTCGTCCAGATTCGTGATGCTTCTGGTGAATTTCATACATTTCGCGCGTTATTTGACACCGGCAGTCAAAACAATTTTCTCACGGCTCACGCCGCTCAACGATTAAATCTAAAACCTATAACTGGTAATATCAACGTTTATGGGTTAGGGGGCAGCCCTGCCTCAGTCAGTGGCTTTGTTACATGCGACATTGGCACCAACTGTAACGTAAAGTTTCGTCTGGGAATGCTCGTCATACCGAGCATTTGCGGAGATCAACCGATAGCAAGGCTAAATACGAAAGGATGGGAGGAGGTCAAAACACTACCGCTAGCTGATCCTGGTTTTGACATCCCTGGTCCAATCGACGTCTTGTTAGGTGCCGACGTCTTTGCTGAGTCACTTCTCGAACAACGTCTGAAGGGTAACGCCTCTCAACCGCGAGCTTTCAACTCAGTCTTCGGCTGGCTTCTTCTTGGGAAGTCCAGACTCGCATCGTCCAGTCTACTAGGAGTAGCCCCTTCTACCGTAGACGATAGTTTAAACAAAATTGTTCAACGTTTCTGGGAAATCGATAACGTTCCACAATCTTCCCGATTGACCCCAGAAGAGCAACGCTGTGAAAATAGTTTTCTCAGTAATCACTACCGTGACGAGACAGGTAGATATGTGGTTTGTCTCCCCTTCAAAAACGACGAGGAGCCAGTCTTTGAAGGTTCTCGAGAGATAGCCTTACGACGCTTTCATGCCATTGAAAGGCGTCTGTATCGCGATCACAATTTAAACCAACAATACGTGGAGTTCATGACTGACTATATCGACAGTGGTCACATGACTCTGGTACCTGCCAAGCAAATGGGTCAAGGCAAGTATTATATACCGCACCATTGTGTGCTACGTCCCGACAGCACTACAACGAAGCTTCGCGTTGTATTCGACGCCTCGGCTAAAGATGCAACTTCCAAATCGCTAAACGACTCGCTGCTGACGGGACCGAAGCTACAATCAAATATCGTAGAGATCCTTCTTCATTTCCGTGAGCACGCAATTGTCTTCATGGCAGACGTGCGCCAAATGTACCGTCAAATCAACCTAGCTCCTCAACATCGTGATTATCAACGTATTCTCTGGCGAGCTCACCCAGATGAGCCTCTTCAAGAGTACGTATTAAATACCGTAACGTACGGAGTGTCTTCCGCTCCATTCCTGGCGTGCCGCTCTATTCAGCAACTGGCCAACGATGAGGGTCACAAGTACCCAAAGGCCAAAACCGTTTTAACTTCCGACATATACGTTGATGACGTCATATCCGGAAGCTCATCGCTGAAGGACGCCAGAGAAATCAAAACTCAACTCATCGCTCTTTTCGGTCTTGGCTCGTTTGAGCTCCGAAAATGGGTGAGTAACCGACCCGAGCTACTTAGCGATCTTCCCGCGGAGGCGTGTCTTTCAGAAGCAATCACTTTTACCGAAACTGAAGACACAACTATCAAGGTTCTGGGCCTTAAGTGGGAGCCTGCTTCGGATTCGTTCGTCTTTACCGTTAATCCATCTAATCAACCGTGCACCAAGCGAACGATTTTGAGTGAGGTTGCCAGAATTTTCGATCCTCTGGGTTTTCTATCTCCTTTGACAATTCATGCCAAATGCCTTATTCAAAAGCTTTGGATTCTAGGTCTTTCATGGGATGATAAGCCCCCACCGGAAATTGTCTCTCAATGGGAAAAGTTCTCCGAACAGCTTCCTCAAGTTAGGAATCTTAAAACTCCACGTAAATACGCTACCGATAGCGCTCAATCATATCAACTGCATGGATTTTGTGACAGCTCCGAAGCAGCATATGGCGCCGTTATATACCTGCGTGTTATCGAGTCTGACGGCTCCGTTCGCGTCTTTCTCGTATGTGCAAAGGCTCGTGTAGCTCCTTTAAAACGTCAATCGTTACCTCGCTTAGAGCTGTGTGGTGCAGTTTTGCTTACAGACCTTATCAAATTTGTCAAGGACACGCTGCGGATTCCTGTCCATGACACTTATCTGTGGTGTGATTCCACCGTTACCTTATCCTGGTTGCGAGCTCCTTCTTCTCGCTGGGTGACATTCGTTGCAAACCGCGTAAGTCACATTCAAGATATCGTACCGACCGAGTGCTGGAGGCACGTACCATCTGTCACAAATCCTGCAGATGTTTGTTCGCGTGGGCAATTGCCTCACGATTTGCTAAACAATGCCCTATGGTGGGCGGGCCCAGAATGGTTGTCTCAACCACAGTCTGAGTGGCCAATCGATACATCGAAAAATCGTTCAAACGATGACAATGCGGTGCTCTCTGAGCAGCGTCGCACCACGGTTCTCGTTTCGGATCAAATCGAAAGCGTTAATCACACGTCTATAATTGATCGGCTATTCGAAAAATATTCTTCTTTAGATAAAATCTGTCGCATTATCGCTTACGTTCGCAGGTTTTGTAATAACATGCGTAACACTGTTCCGCGATCAGATAATCTTTTTCGTAACGGACGCTGAGCGTCATCGTGCGTTACTAATTATCGTCAAACATTTCCAACATCGTTGTTTTTTGGATGTCATATCCAAATTACAATCAAAGATACAGTTACCTCGCAGTTTTTCGTAAACTAAACCCGTTTTTGGACGAGCAGGGTATACTCAGAGTAGGCGGGCGCCTATCGCGCTCCGATCTTGACTTCGAACATAAGTATCCCGCATTATTGCCCAAAAAGAGTGTTCTTACATCAGCTGTAATCGAATCTATTCATCGAAACAATTTTCATCCCGGTCTGAACACAACCAACTATCTGATTTTACAACAGTTTTGGATACTTGCGGCAAAGCATGCTGTACGTCATCATCTTTCAAGATGCATAAGATGCTACCGTCTTAAACCGAAACCTTTGCAACCCTTTATGAGCGACCTTCCGGCCTTTCGTGTCAATCAGGCAAAACCTTTCTCTGTCGTAGGTGTCGATCTAGGAGGGCCTTTTCGAATTAAGCTCGGGCTTCATCGTGGTGCTAAAATCGATAAAGCGTACTTGTGTTTATTCGTATGCTTGAGCACAAAAGCAGTGCACCTTGAGGTGGTTTCTACTTTATCGACTGACGGCTTCATCGCGGCATTGCGTCGCTTCGTTTCTCGTCGCGGCCGCTGCAATGTTATTCACTCTGACTGCGGTACGAATTTCGTTGGTGCAAGTTCACAACTAGCGTCATGTATCGAACAAGCCTCTCATGCGGAAAAAATAGATTTTAAACGTAACGTACCTTCTGCTCCCCACTTTGGAGGGGTGTGGGAAATCCAAATCAAAGCCGCAAAGAGTCATTTGTACCGTATTGTTGGCGATCAGGTCTTAACGTTTGAAGAGCTTACCACACTCTTCGCTCAGATCGAATCAATTTTAAATTCGCGGCCTTTGTGTCCATTGAGCTCGGATCCCAACGATTTGAACGTTCTTACGCCCGGTCATTTTTTAACGCTGGAACCTCTTACAGCAGTTCCTGACTTCGACTACAAGGACGTAAAAATCAATCGACTAAATCGATGGCAACTTATCCAATCTTTTCAACAACAATTTTGGAAACGCTGGAAAAATGAATATTTACATGGGTTAACTCAGCGAGCAAAATGGACCACGGACTCAACACCGTTAATTGTAAACTCAATCGTACTTATAAAAGAGGACAATCGGCCTCCTCTTCAATGGGCATTAGGACGAGTTGTTTCCTTGCATCCTGGCCCTGATGGGGTAGTTCGAGTCGCAACCGTTAGAACAGCCAGGGATCACTCGCTTAAGAGACCTTTGGTCAAACTATGTCCTCTACCCTCCGTATAATCGTTTCAACTTATCATTTGTTAGCTTTTAAGTTTAGAATAATAACTTAAACATATTTATCGTTAATTACCGTTTCTTATTCTTATTCTGGGAAAATCCTATTGGTATTTTGGTGGGCGGAATGTTCCGTTTTCAACGCAAATCTTGTTTACCTTTCAATTTGAATTTCGCGCGCCTTACCGATGCACCTATCAATCATCACAATTCGCTGTGCTGCAGTTCTATTTAGCCAATGGGGCGCCCGGACTTCCGCTGGCGCATGCGCAGATCCTACCGGTGTCTGAGAGATCAACGCCATAGGCTGGTAGCAGAAGGCTGGTGGCAGAACCAGTAAAAACCTCTCCGAGTCTGGACGTTGAATCGAAGGCGCGCGCGCACCAAACATTACATCTTTTTTACTCAATTATCCTAATCAAACTTCAAGTGCTCAACAGTTTTTTTGGAACTTTATAATCGTGTGTGGCTGGCCGGCCAGGTGTCCCAAGGAAGAACATTTCGTGAGAAATCGTGCACGAAACCTGCCTACGTGGTAAGTGATCTGTGCATTGTTTCTATTGTCTAAATCGTCTGTAACGCATATTAACGGCGAATGCTCCCAGCATTCGATCCAATGTGGTGATTGACAGTGTACAAGTGCTATTTATCGAGTCAATTTAGCCACACACTTCGTTAGCGGACTCGTTATGCCCTGACTTGTGGTCCGGAAACGGACATGAGTGCTCTTCATGACGACGACAATATTTATCTATTACCTCAAAAGCACACGACTTCGTCCGCGCGGAATATATTTACGGCGTATCAAGAGGAAACATGCGCCAGATAAACAATACAACTGTGAAAACTGCATCAAATTTCGTTCAGTAGTTTTTGCGTGATGCGTGAACAAACATACAGACAGACATATAGAAGAAAATTCTAAAATCATTTGGCCCTATAAAGATCCCCCATATAATTTTTTTTAATATCTCTTATGGACAGACATAGACCAATTACAGTTTTAATGTATTGACGATTAATTATTAAGACGACCACCGTATCAGATTTCTAACACGTCTATTGTCAAACAATTGTTATATATAAGAGTCAAAGTAAATTTTTTTTTATTGAAACTTGGCCTTCAATGAAGGCTGCTTTTCACGTCAATAACTAATTATTTAATAATAATATATAATGTCTCAAAGCTACAAACTACTAGCTACAAGACGTTGTGATTAAAGAATTAATGGAAATAATAAATATAGGAAAAGTCAGAACAAAAATAAAGTAACATTATAAGAAAAAAGGCCTAAAACCGTAACCCGCTAGTATATGGTTCCATATATTCAGCACACTGGCATTCACCCAACGACTAGTATCGCAAAACATTGTTAGGTATAGAAGAAAAGTTTTATACAACACTAGCTGCGCCCCGGGGCTTCGCTCCCGTGGGAATTTCGGGATAAAAAGTACCCTATGTGCTATTCCCAGTATTTTTCTACCCGTATACCAAATTTCATCGAAATTCGTCCAGTAGATTTTGCGTGATTAAGTAACAACCATCCTCACAAACTCACTGTTTGGAATTGAAACAAAGATAAATATAGCCGACTCGGGGAAAGGTACTCACAGGATCCTTTGGTTCTTTTCTCTTTTCTCCTTCTCATCCCCGGGGGCACGCACAGGACACTTGGGAATATAAGGTTCAGATGTTTTGATGAAAATGGATTTTATTTTTAGAGAGACCGGTCTCCAACGACCCGGTGTTTTTTGAGGTTAGGAGCAATGGCTGACGTTTCAGATGTCATAGACATCTCAGTTGACAGTGACAACTGACAACAAGAAAAAACAATATAAGTCGGCTAAACAAGTTCTAAATACTCACATCCAAACTTTCGCATTTATAATATTAGTACATTTTGCATCATAGGTACAAAATAAATTGAACACTGAAATGGATTGTAAAAGTTTGCTAAGTTTATACGTCTCCATCATTAAAATAAATAAAAAAGTATTAACAGTATACACAAATACACGGTATGTTTTAACAGTATTACAGTACAGTAGAGTATCATCAGTAATATGAATTTTATTTTTCTCGATGCCCCGACGTTTTATTTTTGTACTCTATTATAATGTTACCCTAGATGTAATTAATCGGCCTTTAAAAAAAAAAACTTTTTAAGAATCAGGCTAAAATTCTACAACAAAGCTCAGAGGTCCGTAACGGTTACTTTTCTGATAGTTATATTGTCACAAACTTAACCTCTACATTTACTATGTTTTGTGCTAGCGTCTCACGGAAAACCATTCGTTACGATAGCACGGGCGCAAATTAACCAAATTACACTGTTTTACTGACTATCTTGGTTAGCGTTGTAACTTCGAATCGGTTCAAATTGTCAGGTGAATTAGAAACTACATTTTCGGATCGCGTTTTGAGAATTGGACCCTTTCTATGTCTTCCCCAGAACTAAATGTGTGATAAAAATAATGTTTGGCCATATAAGCAGACAGAATATATCTGTGCATTCATACCTACATGAATCCACAGAAATTGGATTATGATATAATTACAAACCTTAAAATATTACTCTTCATTTCTCCCAGTCGTCGTTTAAAAATAGTTTGGTCTTTGTTATATTATTAAAACTATCGTATGATAAAGACGTTATAATTAGTCCAAGCGGGCCAATCACGTGCTTTGCGAAGTAATAGCACGTGAGTGACCCGTTTTTAATAATTATAAAGTGTAATCTCTGGTTATAAAACCACCATTCCACGTGTGGTGATTTCGAATATTCTCACATCAATTTTATTTAGTTTGGCTTTTTGCGCCCCCGGAGCTAAATGTCAACGAATTTTGCGATTGAATTTTAACGTAACGTCATTTGCGCCAGGTGTGGGAGTCGGTTAAAATTCGATTAGTAAAATGATACGACTATGCCTGGAAATGAACTACCAGTGGAGAAAATCGTTTGATGGAAGCCAGGATATTTTGACATATGGCGTGTGTTTCATTTCACACGTCCACACCTCTCAGCAGTGAAGAGTCATGTCCTCCCTGACGTGTCCGTCAACGGCGAATCTTGTAATCTCGGTAGATGGAAACGGATATGGCAAGCAAAAATAAACTTGGTTTTGAAGATCCGTTTGCATGGCGCACTATGCAACTGACCAGCAACCAACTGTGCAGTGCAATGCAGAATATGACTATAATGAAGATTTCTGACCTCGTTCTTACGCCTTGAAGAGCCTTTTCTTGTATAATGTATTGTAATATATAAAAGATATTGCTCCTAGCGTTTAATTAAAATCATAAAAGATAATAAAAATCCCCAAATTTTGATCATAAAAACGAAAATTCAAGTCTTCAATTATTCCAAGATCAGTTTAATATACAAAAGAGTATTAGAGATTAATTAAATTTCTATCTCCAAAATTTGAACTCGATAGCAAGTTGGCTGGAGTCGTTCTCGCGCAGTCACGATTCTCTGATTAAAAACCGACCTTCTAAGTTAATTATAGCTTGACTAATGAATTGGGAACCAGACGGCTTTTATGGGCGTAAGGCTGGGTGTTTATTTATGCGGAAATGTTTACTAGTATTTAAAAAAAAATATATATACACTAACTAGCTGGCGCCCGCGGCTTTGCTCGCGTTAATCCTTTCTTAGCGAATGCCTACGTCATACCTGCATGCCAAATTTCAGGCTGATCCGTCCAGTGGTTTGGGCTGTGCCCTAATAGATCACTATGTCAGTCAGTCACATTTGAATTATATATATAACGGCGCGATCTTTGTTGTCTTTAACATTTTAATAAAAGATTGTTTAGTATTGCTTTGAAATCTTATTTATTAAAGTTCCAAATAGTTAGTGAAGTATAAATGGCTTTGACATTGACAACTAAGTAGATTTATTGAAAAAGCGGGTAAATAAGCCCGAATGGAGTTCTTAGTGGCATGACGGTGCGGGACGTCAACGTCATAACGTGACTTCTGGGACGGACGTTCCGCGCGTGAGGATCTGCTTACAAAACCATTGGCTCTCTCTTTTAATTGAAAATATCTTCTAATTGATAATCTCTGAACGACTCAATTGTAGATACTCGACAATCAACCTTTGTCAAGTGATTTATCGTTGAGGATCGATTAGGGCCTGGATTCTGGTGAGTGCCTGCGCGCGCACGCCCACACGACCACAGGATGTCTGAGCGGTCTACAGAAGAGCTCGACTAGCTTCGCCGTCCGACGATATTAATATAGATTGTTGTCAATAAGTTCCGAGTAGAGCAACCAACGGGAGAGGCCACTTACACAGGCACCCTCCATATATATACACATCATGTTTGTGATTGTGTGCATAGTTTTTAAGCTAGTGGTCGGCATTATATGTATTTTTGTGATCGCCTTTCAATGCGATTTATTCCTTCATTTTGATACATTACTCGATTATATCAAATATTAATTATGGAATTTATATAGTATTTGTTTAGATTGACCCAAGTTTCTATTCGGTCTGCTATTTATCGCGTGTATATAATCCGCCATTTTGTTTTTAATGGCGTAAATAGGGGAACCCATCACTTTATCGCAATTTACTTCAACGATTTTCATGTCCCATAAAACCATTCGCAGATATTTTAATACAATATGTAACAAATCCTTAAATCTGTTTACATCGAAATTTCATTTACACGATTATTCATTACGTACAAACACACTCTATCGTTATTTCTTTTCATATTTTATGTATTTCATCGAAATAATGAAACATCAAAGTTTTGTTACCCATAATTTTATTTCCACGTAAGTTTCAGTTTGCAATATATTTGAAACATCAAATATTATATTATTATGTTACCCTATATAGATAGATTAATCTGGTAGTATTGTATTTATCAACAGTAAATTTATAGCTAGTCCATTAATTATAAATGGATCACAAATCCGACTCAGAGCACTCCGACTCCACGTGGCTCAACTTTGTCATATACTAGAGTGTTATTCCTTCGCGCGGAACCAGAAGGCTCGCGAAGGAGGTCCTGAGAAAATGAGAGCACGAGGCCGAAGCGATGCGAGGGGGGGAGGTGGCGAGCGAAGCGAGCCGGCGACCTCTCGAGCGGAGCGAGGTTAAGTGCCCGAATGAATCGAAGGGCCGACGGAGCGAGTCTTCTGGTGGAGCCACCCAGAAATACTTGCATGCTGCATGCCTGTTTGCATGCTTGCTGCATGTTTGCATGCTTGCTGCAAGCCTGCTTGCATGTTTGCTGCATGCTTGTTGAATGCTTGCTGCATGCTTGCTGCATGCCTGCTGCATGCTTGCTGAATGCTTGCTGAATGCTTGCTGCATACTTGCTGCATGCCTGCTGCATGCCTGCTGAATGCTTGCTGCATGCTTGCTGCATGCTTGCTGCATGCTTGCTGCATGCTTGCTGCATGCTTGCTGCATGCTTGCTGCATGCTTGCTGCATGCTTGCTGCATGTTTGCATGCTTGCTGCATGCCTGCTTGCATGTTTGCTGCATGCTTGTTGAATGCTTGCTGCATGCTTGCTGCATGCCTGCTGCATGCTTGCTGAATGTTTGCTGCATGCTTGCTGCATGCCTGCTGCATGCTTGCTGAATGCTTGCTGCATGCTTGCTGCATGCCTGCTGCATGCTTTCTGTAAGCCTGCTGCATGCTTGCTGCATGCTTGTTTCATGCTTGCTGCATGCTTGCTGATGCTTGCTACATGTTTGTTGTGCTTGCTGCATGCATACTTGCTGTATGCATTAATCTTGCTATACCTTTTTGCATGTTTTAAGCAACAACAAGTGAATGCAGCGTTCGATGAAACGTTACTGCGATTAAAAGTTATGATGCGCATCGTTACATATTGAAACATGTTATTATAAATGGTTACATCGATATCTTAATACATGTGTGAAATGTTAGTTTGATATATGGTTTTTCTTGGAATAGTAGAAATTTTATAACGTTGTTTTTAGGAAATGTTGTTCGATATTATGAAACTGCGATAATAAGTTTATCGATGTTTTAAGAAAAAAATATATTGAAAAACGTGGAATAGTTTTCTGGGACATGATAATCGATGTGATAAAAATCTGTATTTTAATAGACACCCCGTAAATAGGCTATGTTACTCAGACCTCAATATCTAACGACTAATGTCTGTCTGTGACTAACACCTACTAATGCCTTATCAATATCTGATAAGGCATTCCGGACTTATGATGGAGTAAAGAGTCTCCCATACAAACATAAATACATGAACCCTGAAAACATAACACTCTATTTTTGGTCAGTCGTGCAAAAGCCTTCCCGCTGAGTTCCAGACCTTGGCCTCATCACGGCCCTGGATGGGGAACAGATAAAATCAAATTAGATGAAATTAACGCACTCATTTCACGGCCTTGATTGTTGCTTTGTCAAAATTGGGGAACTTGTTAGCAACTTTATAACACATAAACTTTCCTAACACAAGATGTGCCCCGAAGCTTTGCCTCTGTGGAAATATAGCCACAGAAAGGTATATCTATACAACATAAAGTAACTCATTAATAATTGTGTCTTCACCATTTGATTAGAATGATGCCAAAATATGTCTATTTGTATATATTTTTGCTAGGCTATATCTCTATATTATTGAAGCGGTGGTGGCCGAGTGGTAGTGCGCCCGCCTCTGGATGCAAAATCCCAGGTTCGAATCCTGCCCGGGCTACATTAGTTTTGTATACCAATCTGACTCATGTTAGTTTAATCGTCCACCACTTGCTTCCGGTGAAGGAAAACATCGTGAGGAAACCTACACTCTGGTTGATGATTATAAGCTAGTGTGTGAAATGGAGAAGGCAATGGCAAACCACTTTATTAAAATTGCCAAGAGAGTTGTTGTGTGTGTTTCATTCCATATAATGACCATACGACCCTCAGTCATGAGGAAATACGACTAAGAAAGAGAGATATCTCTATATGTGGCCATAGCTCAATTTGTCTACATAAAATCATTCTTACACGCCATTATTATACCAATAGAATAAAAACATAAAAACACACATCTTCTTTCTATTTATATTGTGAGTTAACGGAGTGTGAGTGAATCACTTTCTTCCTAGTTAAAAATTAACTAGAGTGCAGGTTTACGATGTTTTCCTGCCTTCGAAGCAATGGTGATTAATTAATATCATTATTTAATTAAATAATCAAACAATATGCGAAATATGAATGATGTTTTACCATATTTTTGACCAAATAAAAATGATCTTCATTCCGAAAGTATTCGAACTTGGGATCTGATACTCGTCATAAACAACAACCTTTGAGATACTTTATTGACGACAAATCTTCACAAGTTTTGGTCCAGTAACCTCCTTATCACACATTGATCATTCCGCTTGTCATGAGAACCTCCCGCCCCGCTGGGAGTTAAAGTTTGGCACTCGGGTCGGGTTTTGCAACTAAATATGTATTTAATACTTGTTTTCAATAACTAACCTCGCTGAGGCCTAGCTTGCACGTGTATAAAATACGACCTCCAACTATTTGTTTGTTTGTTACCTCTTCACGCTCTATCTACTGAACCAATCTTACTGAAATTTTGCTTACACATAGTTAGGAGTATTAAGAAGGATATAGTGTACTTTTTATCCCAGAATTCCCACGGGAGAGGAGCCCCAGGGCGCAGCTTGTTTTTTAAGTCCTTTCACCGCCGCCTGTGCTGAGTTTGATTCCCATCGTATTTTTATTGATATTTGACTACGATTCTGTCGGATCCTAAAGAAAATTAGTGGTTATAGTGTACACTAGTGTACAGGAACTTTAGACAAAGTCAGAAATTAAAAACGAAAACCTTAAAATGTATGGGATGAAATAAGGCCGCGCTAAATCACGTGGTCGATCGCCATGATCATCGCAAGTTCATAGAGAAAACGATTCGAAACCATAGAGTAACGAACTGTTTTATCGCTTTTTTCCATACATTTGACGTTCGCTTTCGCTTTGATGACGGAAGAAAATTGTTTTTGTCATCTGTAGAAACGATTACGAATTTAGATATCGTATCGCTACGAATCATATTCATCATTGGCCAGCACATCTTTTACAGATGATTTTTGCAGCGGCTGTGTCATAGTCAAAGTTGTCCTTCAATTTTAGTTACGAATCATAATATTAAACTTTGGCTTACCTAGATTTACTTTACGAAAACATTGTTCTGATTTGATGTTCAAAATTTCAGCCTCAAAAAAAAAAAAGGACATTTTTTTATACATAGGGCGCACTGTAAGTTTCCGGAACTGGCCACTTACATAAACAATATTTAAAAATTTATTGCAACATTTGAAAATAGAACTCTTTGGCTGTAGAATGCAGTTTGTTTCATCTGACTGTCTTTTGTTTTTACCTTGTGGCGCCATTTAAAAAATTGTGTGTCTGCATCAACATGGATTTAACTCGGGAAAATTTTCATAGTATGATTTTCTACGATTTTATGTGTAATTTGACAGCTCAACAGAGCATCGCTCGGCTTGAAACAGCTTTTGGCAATGAAGCACCATGCAAGACAACTGTTTATAGCTTATACTTGCAGAATTCAAGCGTGGTCGTATCAATCTCAGTGACGAATCTCGCGATGGTCGGACCGCTGTGACCAAAAAAAACATCAATGCTGTGCGCCGTATGATTGAAACAGACAGGCATGTGACCTACCATGAAACTCGCGCATCCTTAGAAATAGGCATGAGTCAAATACAATTAATCCTACACAAACATTTGGGTGTGAGAAAGCTGTGCTCGCGGTGGATCCCACACAACTTGACCGAGGCTCAAAAAACGGACCGCGTCACTTGGTGCAGTGCCATGCTTACCAGATTCAACGAAGGTGCGTCAAATTTGGCGTGGGACATAGTAACAGGTGACGAAATATGGATTTATTGCAACGATCCCAAAACAAAGCAGCAATCGAGCGTATGGGTCTTTCAAGATGAGCCGAAACCAACCAAAGTGGCGCGCGTGAAAAGTGCATCTAAGCGGATGATTGCTTCTTTTTTTAATAAAACTGGACACGTGGCTACTGTTGCTTTAGAAAATCGTCGTACAGTGAATAGTGACTGGTACACGACCATTTGTTTGCCGGAAGTTATTGACGAACTCCGTAAAAATAACCGTAAACGCCGTATCATCCTGCACCACGACAATGCTAGTTCTCACACGGCCAGTCAGACAAACGACTTTTTGAAGGCGAAAAATGTAGAACTCATGAGTCATCCTGCATACAGTCCCGACCTGGCACCTTGTGACTTTTTTCTGTTCCCAAAAATTAAGAACCAATTACGCGGTCAACGATTTTCATCACCAGAAGAGGCTGTCGAGGATTATGAAAAACACGTTTCAGAGGTAACCACAGAGGAGTGGCACAAACGTTTTCAAAACTGGTTTCATCGAATGAAAAAGTGCATAGACGCCAAGGGAGATTATTTTGAAAAACAATAAATTAATTTTGTACCTTTAATAGTATTTTTTCATATTCATTCCGGAAACTTATAGTGCGCCCCACGTAATAAAGGCTTTTAAATATCCAGTTTCATCATTAAATCTTTGTAGAAATACATTTTTTTTAGCTAAAGGTATTTTCACTTTACATATCTACACATTATAATTTTTTTCTAAAAAATGATTTTTTAAATTGAATTTAAAACATTATAACAAGCTTAAGCGAAGATACGATTATGCTGATAGTTTTATAAAATAAACCAAGTTGAACCACCTAAGGTCGGATAAAAATAAGACTAAAAAAGCAAATGCTCAAAGTTACTTATTTTAAGCGACCAAAAGAATTAGCCGTTACATGGTCGAACGAGGTCTTTTATCGGGCGAACTCAAAAGGCTTCCGCGACATTCGACCCGCACATTTTGAGCTGTCGGCGACACGTTAAGAACCTAATATTCTTGGCTTGTTGCTCTTGTGGAATGGATTCCGGTTCACAGATTTTGTGGTTTGCTTGTTATGTAATTGCTTAGAGCGAAGAAAAAACATAGAATGTGCCAGCTGCTTCTCTTCCCGTGCAGATTGTAAAACTCAATGGGAGGGGAAGGGCTTTAAACTGGGAATTCCTCCACTCATAGGCGATGTGCTAGCAACCTGCCACTATACCTGAATCTCCATTCCATCAGAGAGCCCACTATTCAGCTAAGCGTGGCCTTCGAGTCTCACGACTCTTGGCTCTGTCTACCCCGTAAGGGATAAAGACGTGATTCTATGTATGTATGTTGTGTAATAAAGTACTTTGTTAAAAACATCTTTTAAATCGCCGGGTTCGCGGGCCAATACCCTAGCAGTGGGGACATTGAAATAACTGATGATACATCATGGCTATGATAAGGAAAAATAGATGTGTGAGTGCGAGGATATGTGGACATTTGTTGCTCTATCACCCAAAATCTACAGAACGGATTTAGTACACAGGTAGATTTAACCCTGGAATTTCACAAGGGTATTTTTTATTAACGTGTATGGAACCCCAGAGTGCTAATTAAGTAATCAAATACTTATTACCTTACCAGATAAATCCTACTTATTAAC